>VDFB02385683.1:0-17360 GCA_007258455.2 Sequoia sempervirens
CATCTACCCTTCAAACTACATCCAACTTTGGCCATATTCCATCACACACACACATATTACTAACTCATACACTCAATCCACCTCATCTCTGTCTTCTAGTATATCTATATCTTATTGATTACCTATTATACCTTGCATGTTTCTATTAAGCCATGCCTAGTTATCCTAAAACCTCCTCTCCCACCCTCATGCTCTCCATGGCTCTTACCTCATATCCTACATCAATGGCAGCATCATATGGATCCTTCCCACCACCTCCCCTATATTAATCTTCATGTGACCTTGTTATGCCTCATTTCCTAAGATGCAACACAAGCTATATCAAATTCCTTCTAGAACTAGGGAAAACAACATGGGAATCCATCACAATGCTCTTTCTTACAAAATTCTAGCTAATCTATTTCCTCCTAAATTTTTGGTCCCTCATTTTTATCTTTACGATAGCAAGGGTGACCCCATGATGCATGCATGGTATTTAAATGCTACCTATATTAACTTTCTATGAAAACCACATTCTAGTGAGGTTTTTCCTTGTACTCTCAAGGGCTATTCTCATGAATGGTTTTATTCTTTTCTTTGTGGCACTATTTGATTCTTTTATGTGATTGCTCAAGAATTTGTAAGCCATTTTCAATTCCAAATAGAATTGGAAGTTAACTTCTAGACTTAATACATTACAATAAAGGGTTGAACAGGCAGGGGAATGCTTTCATTCTATGTTTTCAATTGGTTTTAGAAAAAATATAGTATGGCTTGCCCAATATTAAGATTCAATGAGTTTTCATGGAAAATTAGTGATCATCTATCATGCATAAACTTATCTTCCAAAATTACACTAATTTTGTTGATATCTATGATACACATTTTTACTTTGAGACTAAAATGAAAAAAGTGTGGTGTATTTCTCATGATCTTGCTATTGTTCTTACTTCTTGTTCCACAAATTTTTATAAGCCTCATTAGATCTAATTAGTAAATTAATTAATTTAAAGATAAATATTTAATTTATTTACTAATTGAATATGTGATCATGTTCCTTAAGCATATTTTAGATATTTGAAAGTTACGCCTTATAATTAGAGTCTTGTATATGTTATTTAGGTCCATTTAAATTTAAGTGTGGACCCTAATAAACATTATACTCTAAAATTTTCCATACACATTGCATGCTTGGTGTGTTTACAATATTGTGTTCTTTACTAGGTGTTTAACTTCCATCAATAAAAATCAAAGACCTTTCCTTTATCTTGAAGCAAGTCTACTTGTGCTTCTTAATATGACTAAACTTAGAAACATGCAAAAAAGATAATATGAATTGTTTTTTAAGTTTACGTTAATAAAGTGCCGGGTTACATCATCAAGATCGCACACATGACACAAACTAGTCTAAGATGAGACCATAGAATAAGCTTGGCTCATGACCAAACCATGTATTGTGCCCTATTCTAGGGTGAGACTACACCGCATAACTTAGTCTAAGACTAGATCATATGAGAAAACCTATTTCATAATAGAACAATCTCTACATAGAACTGTAACAGATTTCTAATCACAAATCCACATCCCAATTCCAAATTTAGATGTTTTATGACAACACTCCAACTAATTAATGACAAGGTCAAGAATTTACCATGCAAAACTAGATAAACACCTAAACCTTTCTTGAGTTAATTTAATTACACCACTCATTTTTTAAAAATTAATTTGTTATTTGATTAGGTTTGATTATTTAATTAGATCTAGATTAATGGATGATAACAAAGAAGAAGCACATATTTTTCACACATATATACCCAAAATATAATTATAAATTAAATTAAATTATGATAAAATAAAATTCTCTACTAAGATATATAACTTAATTTAGAAATTGCTTGAAATTAAAAACTTATATTAAATATTAGAAGATAATAAACTCTAATTAGAATGAAACAACATGAAGTTATGGAGATGAAAAGTGTCTACTTTGCGCTTTTTCCTCTTGTTTAACACAAGTAGTTCTAGTGTCTTTGTTTAATAAGCATCCATTTTTTATGATTTGTTCCACTAATCATCCCTAAACCCACATCCTATAACATGCTTAACCCTTTTTTTACCAAAAGATCTTTCTCTATTTTAGTCTCCATCTTTCTACTACGTGTATGCTAATGTGACATGGTTGCATTTGCAATAGTTTAAAGCTGATTTTTTCTATTTTAGCTTCTACCTTTCATTTCATTTCACATTTATATCCTCACCCACATCCAAATCATGACTAATAACTTATTTATGCTTAATAAATAAATAATTAAAGGAATGAACTCACAAACAAAACACATAACAAAAAATAGCTAGAAGAAACAACACTTAGAAGCACATAGACATCACGGGAAACATAATATACACTTGTAGCATTCCATTAATGTATTTATCTAAGCTACATATACCAACCTAGTACTCACACTTTATATGTTTTCCAAGAAATTCTAATATTCATTTCTTTCAAATCTTTGTGGGACTTTATTTTTAATGAGGAAGTTTTGATTTTCAAAACCCCTCAAGCAAGTCCCCAAAAGTGCCTATGACACTAGACTCTATTCAAGATAGCTCAAGTTTTTTTCGCAAGTGTAGGTTGTATGCTTGCAAGGACATCATTGTAGTTGTATATGATGCTAGTGTAGGAAAGGAACAACATTAGGGCTTTAGAGATAATACTACACAAGGTAGGATGGGGACATTTGTAGAGAAGTCCATTAAACATAAAATCCAGAAATAAAAAAACACAAGTTAAAACTTTGGTTCCTTCTAATTTCAAACAAACATCAAAATCTTTACCAAATACCCAAAATATAATTTCTAATCCGTTCTTTATAATTTCTAAATTCTACAAACATTGTACATTCAAATACTTCAATTTAAAACCTGAAAATATATATTTTTTAAATAATACATTTATATTAAATTCATTTAAGTTCTTAAAAAACCATTAACATAGCATTCAACTTTAGTCTACCAAAACTAACAATCTCATAGAATAACAAACCACCATAGTGTAACCATACAATGTCCCAAATGCACAGCTAGATATTACTTCTAAACAATACTCCCATATAACTGTCACATCACATAATACTAACTTTTGTTCCTTTTATTGGGGTGATGCAAAAGTTTACTTGGAGTTGAGTCACCATGTATTCAACCCGAGACAGTTGAGGGTTGGAATTATACATTCATTTCTAGTTAATTTATCAAACTGTGAACTGAAGAACTGGATTCTCCTCTTTTGTATTTATATTTTCTTGCTTTGAGTTTCTGTAAATGGCATACACTGTAAGCTGAACAATCGCCAGAAGGCAGCCAACACCATTGGGTACCTACAAAAATCTAAATCTGTTTAGAAAAATGTTGAAAAATTAACACTTTTAAAAAAAGTGAAAATTTAAAAACAATGAAAAGTAAACCAAAAAAAACCAGAGTTCTTACACCAAGGAATATGTCCTTTGTCACCAAAGAGAATGAAGCCCAAACAATTGCATTCAGGAGGCTGAATACTGAGAGGAGGAAAGGCATGAACTTAACACTCTTAGTTCTAATCACAAGTCCCTATAATATTCATCAGCATGAAAATACCATATAGTCAGTAATGGTATATAGTAAAACAGGTAAGTTCATGGCAAACAATTTGTTTATAGAGTAGGGATCAGCATGGAAGTTCAAGAGCTAGTCAGAATAGGTACAGTAGATAACAGTTGAGTTTAGAGCAGGTAATATGTGTGTTTGTATTCTTACCATGACAGACAAAGGTGAAGCATACATTGCTATAGACAAAAAACTAGCAGCAGTGCCTGCCAAAAGCTGCCTTGCAGTATATTGGTGCAGGACTGTCATAACAACCACCACCAGAGTAATATATGCCATGGTCATTGGAAATAGTATCTTCAGTGCTTTCACCTAGAAATAATTTTGAATGCCAGCTTGGTTAGAACATGAATTAGTACAGCACATACTCCATGAAATTCATCTAAGGCCTATTCATGAAGTTCCATGTTTCTAGAAGCAATACCTTGATCATTTTGGAAGCAAATCTGAGAAAGATGATGAGATAAGAGAGTTCCAAGATAAACCCAGTCCCATTGACAGTGAGTATTAAGGTGCTCTGAGGCTTAACAAATGGCATTCCATACAGTAGCCAGATGCTACAAGTGAAGAGAGTGCAAACATAAGACATGGCAGAGTACTCCTTTGTTGATTTTAGTTTGAGTATAGTACAAACAGTTGGCCTGCAATATTAAACTTAGAGGCTCTATTATACAACCATGGATATATACTTAATGCCTACTATAGCGAGTGAAGTTTAATTGTTCATATTGCACAGAAAATATCAAGTTATCTTTAGCACTCACATTGGTGAGAGGAAAAGTGCTAATGCTGTTCCATTCCCTGTATAGAACAATATATATTGTAAGATTATATGACTTCAACTAAACATCCTTCTTTACAGTCAGTTTATTGATATACCACAATATCTTCCTTACAAGTAAACTGTTTTACCAACTAAGCTGGCAATGCCTGTAAGTCTAACTTTACAGTACAATTTCATTTGAACTAAAGTTAAATTGAAGGTGCCTCTTTTTTAAGCTTTTCTATGCAAAATTATTATTAGAGATATGTACAAACTATGACACTTAAAGATATCACATTTTCACAATTCAGATTGATTCTTGTTAGATGATTTTTGGATTCGATTGTGTAAAAAAAAAATCTTCTTGAGCTTTCAGCTATTCTGATGATGGATCGCGAAGTGTGATCCGAAACATTGGTGTGAAAATTTTTACACAATCAAATTCAGAAATCATCTAACAAGAAACTATGACACGTTCATATAATACCTTTAGATATACTGTGGTATAGACAGAGATACATACACAAACACACACATGATATGAATGAAGTTAGTATATTTCTATAAACTAAAGTAGCACAGACAATACCCAATATGCAGTACAACATATCTTCAAGCTATATACAGCTAATACGTCATGTCTGTTTACCATACCTAGAATACCTAAAACAAGTTTTAGAGGAAACATCATAGTAATACCCAGTACTTGTTAACAGCCCCAGGAGTTCTATTTGCAGCAGAAGAATATATAGTACCTTATATATTCTTAAGTGCAGTATTGATTTGGGGAGAGATAGTTGAAGAATTTGCAGTGCTTATAAAGGTCATCATTCGCTGACTCTACAGTTGTGGTTTGCTATCATATGATAAGGTTGTACCTTCATGTCCTCCAAATTCTCTGGCATACTCAACAGAATTTTGTACTGCCCTCCACATGCCATGACTAAGAAATAGCAAAACATATACTTCTGACCAATAAATTTGCTTGTGATTAACACCTTCACATGCACTCTCTCTCTTTGCAAGTAATTGTGGTTTCCTATAAGGTAGAACTTCTTGTTAGGCATGCCAGCAATGCGATGGAATATATGTTAGATTTGTAAGGTTTGGGGGCCTATATCTTCTTAAAGAAGGCACTAAAAACCCATTTGCTTTTACCATTCTTTCAAAAGAAAATGCAACCAATTTTAAATATTAATCCTGGGCTTCTCTTTGCTTATATTTCTATGTTTGTAATGTCGTTTTTAGGTTGATTTTTTTGGTAGAGAATTTGTTAGAGTGCCATGAGGGGTATCTTGAACCTTCATATGTAAGTATAGAAGTTCTTTTATTGAACTTGTACATTTAACTCATTGAGCAATGCCCTATGGGAAAGCTATGATACCTTTTTTGGTTGGATCAGAACAAGAAGTTTGTCATTTTGTGATTTGGGGTTTTGTAGTTTGAGTGTATTCAATTTTTAGATGTTAGAATAGAATTTAATGTGTATTTTATTTGTTTTAAAAAAGTTTTGAAGTAATTTTTTTCTTCTTTGTTTTCAATATGTAGTTTAAGGTTTAATATTTTGGAGTTAATGATTTTATTGATATAAGAAGTGTAGTTTAGTTGATTGGATGGAGAATGATGAGAGAGCTCTCTTGATTCTTTAAACATCAAGTTTTAAAATTTACACCATATTAAAAAATTATAATAATTCTTTCTTAAGATCTTACTTGACTATTTAGTTAAGGTTCTAATCTTTATTATGGGCATTTAGTAAAGGAGAGCAATACTCTAACAATGTAAAGAGCAAATGCATTCATTAGAGCTTAGAGTGCTCCATATAGTAATTATTTGAGTCTTTTCAAGAAATTTCTTTGAATTGATTCATTATATTGATGAGATATGGTTTTTGTTTATTTTTAAATAATACTTGAAGAATAAATTGATAGCTTATATTTTTCAATGACTATACCATATCTCGTAAATATTTATTAATAGTCGTTTTAATATTTTTTATAAAATAAATAATTTAATAATACAATGTAAATTTTCCCATTCAAATTTTAAGTGGTCCTAATCAGTGAAATAGGCAAATGGGAAGAAAAAAAGCTAGTTTGAGTAAGGGTTTGGTTTGTAACCCTATAGGGTTTCTCCAAACTCAATTTTGATGGTGCAACTAAGGGAAAACCTAGTTTGGAAGAAGGTGGATATAACTTTCAAGGACATTTGATTCATGGTGGTTGCCTCTTCTTAGGTATAAACAAATAATGAGGTAGAAGAGAAGCATTACTTATAGCCCTAGGAGCTAAAATTGAGCAAAATAAATCAAATCTAATAGTAGAAGTTGGTGTGTTGATAGTGATTAATGCTATGAAAAAGGAAGTGGCTTGAGTTGAAAATTGGAAAAATATGTCAAAAAGCATTGGGAATGAAACAAAACTTTGAGATAATTAAATTTGTTCATTTAATACATAATTTAAATACTTTTGTTAATCATTTAGTGAATGAAATAATTCAACAAGATCCAATTATGATTAATTTTAGCAACAACTCAGCTACCTAGCCTAATCCAAATATATTTTTCAAACCCCCTTAACATCTTCAATTTAATTTATGATTGACCCTCAAAGGGTATTCTAGCATTTATGATGGTGCATATGGGGATTGATGGGTAGTACAATGATTTTTTTGTAGGAGAGCAACATACATTAATGATGTAAGCCTAATTGGTGAACGCTATGGTGGAATGCTGTTATTTCTAATGTGGTTGTGGAGGGAAGATGGTATTTCTAATTAAGAGTTATGCCATAAATCTATGAAAGGTAATAGTTTGTGTTTTAAGGTGGCAAAGACCTAGTAGTAGTGCTCTTAGTATTTCATGGGAGAAATGGTAGAGCATCCTCAAGAACAATGAGATGGCACTATGGTGCTGAATGATACAATACCAAACCTTGTGTTATAGCATATCTTTTATTTCCAAGACCCAATTGTGTTGAGAATTGTAATAGGGTGGTGCTCAAAAGTGGCTATTAGAATGGATTTGTATAAAATATCTCATTATTCAAGTCTTGAGTGAATCCATACATGTGTGATTACTTCAATTGTTTTATTTTAGTCAATACTCTAGCATCTCTACTCCCCATGGATTAGAATGGAATGAGAAAAAACCCTAAGAGATAAAGGGGGAAGGATTGAAATCCAACCCTATCATATGCTCATATTCAAAAAGAGTGTGGTTGGATTTAAGGCATGAGGTGGTAATTCTACATAAATTTTGTAGTGATATCAATAGAGTGATGTATGGTCTACATGTTCCCCAGTTCGAAGTTGGAAGTGATCACACTATACCCCACTTATATAGATCTTCATTTTATAGGGGATCATGGTGGAAAGAGATCTAATACAAGTTTAACCTCTTTGGCTAGTCCCCCAAGCTAAAGACCTACAAATGAAGTGGCACCATGAGTTGGGAAGATTAGAGATTCGAGACACTATGTACAAGAGTCTCATGAGCATTGGGGAATGTGATAGTGTGGTTTAGATAGTGATGTTTCATGTTCATGTTGAGCTCCTAGAATCTCTTTGTGGAATTTTTATTTTTACTATTACACTTGGTTACAATTTTTGGAATGGTATCTAAGGTTTTCTATTGGGTTTTATTTTACGGTTAGTCTTCAAAGGCTCTACCATTTTTCTAGGTATCTATTTTTTATGTTGGTGATGGCAATATTTAATTGCAAGGTAATCTAGTATAATCATTGATGTATCTCTAAGTATCATTGTATATTTTCTATCATCTAGGGGAAAGTGCCACTATAGAACCCCCACTATCTCATCTAGTAATAAAAAAGATGCAAAGTTTACAAATGTATACACCTAAAAACGATCATCATATTCAATTAATTAAATACAACCTATTTGATTAATGTTTCAACTACATATAAATAAGGTCTTACTTTATTTATATTCTTCACTTTCCTTTTAATTCTCCAAAATCATATTCCTCTAAATAATTAAATAAACAAAATAACCTAAACGTGTTTATTTAATTAATCTTCCCTAATCCTGATTAAGAATTAGAGCACATGTCTACTATATTTTCTTGTGCCACCTCATAAAGGTCACATGAAAATAAATATGCCTAATTATTAATTATAATTATCCTTACACACTTCCACCAATGGAAAAAGGCACATGGTTTTATTCCCCCACACTTCCAACAAATTTGGAGCACATGGGTGTTTGTTTCACACACTTGGGTCTCCCATCCTTTTGGCATCTTTCCAATTGGTCAAGGGATTATCTCCACACACATGGCATGTTGTCCTTGGTCAAGGGGACAACATCCTGATTCCTTTCATCTCCACCATCTATTCTTTCTCCTTCAAATCCAGACCGTTGATAGGTGCCATCTCACAAAATGCTTGAGAAACCCTATAAATACACCCCCTTTCCTTTGCATTTATCATCCACAATTTGAGTGAAGTTACTATGCAAGTTTATCTTAGGAGCTTGGAGCTTTCATGGAGTCTTATACTTAGTTTTCATATCATGTGTTACTTTGCATTCTCATCTTAAATTAATTAATTGCTTCATAGTTACATTTTATCATCCCCATTGCATCATAGTTACATTTAGGTTAGTTTGTTTTATTTTTGCATTTGATTGTATGCATAGTCATGGATAGTTCATTATAGTTTCATATCATCTCACTCATCTCCACTTGTTCATTTATCATCAATATCATCCTTCGTTTATCATCGTATTCATCATCATGTCCATCATCTTGTTTCATCTAGAAGCATACCACTAATTCTACCAACACACATTTGCACGTAGGAATCATCTTAGCTTGCATATTAACCATCAAATCTTGTTTTCTAGTTAGTCATTTTAACAACCTTTGTGCCCATAGAAATCTGAGGGCCAAACAGTTTAATAAATCCCTAGAAATAGAGGACAATGATACGTATTTGAAAGGTTTAATTGTATTACGAATAGAGTAGTTTTACTTGCTTCAAACTTTGAATGTAAACCATCTCATTAAGGTTTGTGTTGACATTATAATTTTATCCACATTCGACACACACACAAAATGGTGCCCACCGTGGGGCCTTTGCCTCACTTGTTTCTAACTTTTTTGCAAATTTCGTGATTACAGGTTCAAATTGGAGACTTGAGAGCCTTTTGCACCTATTTTGAGGCAATTATGGGTTGTTTTGGAGTTTTGGTGCCTCTTGTCTCTGTTTTGGCACCTCTTGCTTGAGTTTTGGCACCTCTTGCAAGTTGTTTTGAGACCATTTTCACCTGTTCCGGGACCATTCTAGGCCATTTTTAGAGTTTTGGCGCCTCTTGCACCTGTTTTGGCACCTCTTGCTTGAGTTTTGGCACCTCTTACAAGTTTTTTTGAGACCATTTTCACTTGTTCTAGGACCATTTTGGGCCATCTTTGGAGTTTTGGCGCCTCTTGCACCATTTTTGGCACCTCTTGCGAGTTGTTCTGAGACCATTTTCACCTGTTCAGGGACCATTCTAGAGCCATCTTTGGAGGTTTTGGTGCATCTTGCACCTGTTTTGGCCTCTTGCAAACTGTTCTAGAGTGTTTCCTTGTTAGGGTTCATTACGCATATTTCCTAGGTTTTGGACCTCACCCTGTTTGGTGCCTCTGCAAATTGTTTGAGGAGTTCTAGCTTTTCTAACTCTGTTTTTTGAGCTTTGTCTCTGTTTTGCAGCACCTCTTTCTATTTTGGCACCTCTTGTCTCTATTTTGGCACCTCTTGCACCTGTTTTGGCACCTCTTGCAAATTGTTTCAGGTTTTCCTAGATTCTTTGTCAAAGACTCAAAACATAAACTACTAACATATTATTGCTTGGGGTTGCATTTGTTTACTTATTTCCTTTTGGTTAAGATAGGGTAGCAATTAAAAAGGTTAATGAATATCATGTTTTGCTTTTGATTTGAGTTAAAGGAACATAGCTTAATTAAAAGGTTAATGAACTCCATGTATTTTATGGTTGATGAATGGTAGGAATATGCTCTCCCCTTAACTGGGTGATCCAAAAAGCTAGACCCATTCTTGTTTATGTGCGAGTGTAAGTGGAGTATATGGCATGAGTTCTCTCTTTATTCATGCGAAATAAAGATCAATCAAACTATGGGTATACTTGCTTGCTTTTATTTATCCTAGAGGGCCTGCCTTGTGGGAAAAATTAATCACCTAAGGGGAGCGATCCAATGGAGTAACCGCGCTAAAGCCAAGCAACTTCCATTTGAGTCCTAAAATGTGGATGCTTAGGAAAGTTCAAGTATCAGGATGGTCCCGGCTGGCGAGGAGATGGATCGAAAGGATATATGCATGGGTTTCATCCCCCATAGGGCCAGGGCCGCATTAAGAGCCCTTATTTGCTTGGAATTTTTCCAAAATCCTTTATCTATTCTTTGGTGCAACAACGGTCATTGCCAAGGCATCCACATTCTCGTAGTTTTTAGTAGAGGTGATCAGTTCACCATGGGAGTTTCATGGGGACTGGAAGCTTGGTTGGCCTGAGAAGAGAGTGCACTGTAAGGGGGAGCCCGTGTAGCCAAGCTTTTGAATTCACCCACTAAAGATAGTGTGTTGGGGTAAAACCCGTGTGGAATCTAAAAGAATACAGTCTTACACAGCCTTAGGAGTGTATATTTTGCTTGATGTGTCTTCAAAACGAAACTCAAACCAAACACCATAAAAAACGTTACATTTTTGTAAGTGAAAACCTTGATTCAAAACTGCATTCATTGAGGTAGACAAGTCGGTAACTTAGGTCCATCCATCTTCAAAAAAATTAGTCCTTTCAGCAGTGTTCAACCTTTCTTTAGGAAAACCAAAGTCAGGATATGGGGTTTACATGATGATTTCACAAAAGATCAAGATTAGAAAACCAAGGATCAACCTCTTAGTCTAAAACAACATCAAAAACATTTGTCTATGCTCTATGACTTTAGAGAAAGATTAACCTTCAAATTTTACAAGAGAGCTTGCAAGGACAATCTAGAGTTATACATGATGTACTATTGTCAAAATCCAAGACTTTTCCAATGTTTTGAGTACCTTAATTACACATCTTTAATCAAAACTCCAAGTCCAAGATCATTCCTTAGATACCTTAAAAGTCTAAACGTGTCGAAACAGACCTATACAAGTGGAACTTTTCAAACTAAACCTAGATCTAAACATTTCAAGGTGCCTAAATCATCAATATCCATCACATTTTTTCTTACCTAGTTTCATCTTTAAGATTTGTCATCCTTTAATCATGAAACTATGTCATGCAATCAAATCAAACTTAGTATAATCAATAGAATTTTCCATTCTATTTGACTTAGTTGTAATCCTTGGCACTATTTCAAACTTAGATCAAAGCTTAGTCTAAATCATAACACTTGTATGCCCATCCAAACAAGATCACAAAAGAGGAGACTCAAGGACAAGGAACTTGGAACACCCAACTTTGAAACAAAAAACATAGGAAATCGGAGTAGTGAAGCTTTTGATATCAAAACTCCCAACATTGAACCTCAAAATAGTGAGATCCCTAGCAACATGGCCGATGCAGAAGAAATCCCTATTCCTAGACTCAACAACACTCAAGGGGAAGAAATAAACGATGAGGATATCTGACAAGTGGAACAAGACCCCAACTTCCATAAGTTTTTGGAAAAGATTTTTGAAAGAGATGGGGAAAAATACCTATTGATGTTAGCCAATCAAGGAGTCAAACTTCCCCCTGATTTTGATATCAACATCTTGAAAGAACCTCTCCAAAAGCCTAAAAAGGAAACTTCAAAACCAATTGTTCTTTAACTCACCAAATGAAGAATCTTCAGCAGGATTCCATAGATATGCGAGGGAACCTCAAAATGATGCTTGATCGAGGGACATTTGTCCTTATGCAACTGATCGATGTATCATGTGATTCGCACCCTAAATGTAGTGAATTTCCAAAATTATGATAAATACAATGGAGTACAACTAATCCATTAGATCCGCGTGGGGAATTCAGACTGTGAGTCCTATAATAATTTCTTTGTAGGGAAACTTATTTGATGAGACTATCTCCACGAAGTCTAGGAGGGACATGCCTTGAATGGTTTTCAAAGATTACACCCCCATCAACACATTTGAAGAGTTGGTCAATAGATTTCTCACTCAATACTCTTACAATATCCAACATGATATCACCATGAAAGGCCTTTGCAACTTGAAACAAAAAAAGGGTGTCCTTCCTCATTTTCTTGCAAAATGGAGGGTCATTTCACCAAAAGTATTCTTGTCATTAGAAAGAAAGGATAGAGATTTTCGACAAGCAAGCGGAGTAGGGAGATGATTTTATAGGTTTCAGTTACAATGTCCCCTACACTCCAGAAAAATTGATTAAAAATGGAATTAAAATCGAAGAAGCCTTAGTCAAAAGAGGGTTCATTAAAGTGTAAAATGAAAATAACTCATCCACTTCTTCCAACAACTACAACGGTGGGGACAAACCCAAATTTTGGAAATGAAACAAGAACATAGGTAACAATGAGGTCATAGCTGAAAATCAAAATACAAAACCAGTGTTTAACCTAACAACAGCTGCCAACAAGACTAATCAGACCAACAATCCTCCCAACACTCCAAATGTTATCCAAAACAACAATCAGACTAATCTGGGGACTAAAGCAACACCATTTCCAAAACCTTCCAATCAACGAAAATTCACACCATTGGGACAATCCTTAGATTCCGCCTTAAAGGAACTTATCAAGGCTAAGCTTATCACAGTGCTAGAAGCATGAAACTGGGTCCACAAGTCAAACCCTTTGGGTGGAACGATGCCTAGTATTGTGATTATCATCAAAAAAAAGGGTCATATGATGAAATATTGTTGGCAAATAAAACACGCAATCCAAGATCGCATTGATAAAAAAAAGGTATGCATTGAAGGACCCCAAACAAACAATGATCAAGGAGTGTTCAAGAACCCTTTACCCAATTATGAAAAGGGAGAGTCCTCTACATCAAATACCAAAGGAAAGAACATAAACTATGTTTATGATTCTACCATTCATTGTATTGATACGATTGAGAGTTCTATCCAAGACAATAAAATTGGAAGCCAAGGGAAGGATGCCACTATGGAAAACCAACACAATCATATTGACATCATCTCACATCAAATCAATGACCTTGTACCTAGAAATTTTCTGAGCACTAATGTTGACATGAAGGAGAATAGAATTAACATCATCAAAATAACAAATGATCAAGACAATACACCAATCAATGCCATTACGCGAGGACAAGCCAAGGTAACATTGAAAGGAGCTACCCCTTCCACGTCCAAAATGACTATTTTTCCTATAACTCAATATAACATCGTTGATCAGTTGTAGAAGATACCCACTCAAATATCCATATTGGAACTTCTCAAGATTTCACCGACACACAAAAGAAATCCTAGAACAAGCTTTACTTGCCACCACAACACCAAACAATTTGGAAGTCTGTACATTTCAAGCTATGGTGGGACATTTGACTACACCTCATTGCTTATCATTCTCTAAACATAACGATGCATCCACCACCCATCCACATAATGCTGCTCTCAACATCAAAGTCTTAATCCATAAACATTGCATCAAACGTGTCCTTGTAGATGGAGGAGCAGGCTTAAATATTTGCACTCTCAAGCTTGTTCGTGCATTGGGATATTTTGAAAATGTTATTGATCCTAGAAGGAAAATCACCATAAAAGCATATGGTGATGAAGAGAGATCCTCCCAAGGATTGATAGTCTTACCCATTCAAGTGGGACCCATCATCAAAGACATAGTGTGTCAAGTGTTAGACAAGGAATTGACATATAACATACTCTTAGGATGACCATGGATTCATGAGATGTAAGTGGTACCATCAACCTATCATTAGTGCCTAAAATTTCCTTTTAATGGGCAGGAGGTCACCTTTGCTACAAATTCTAACAATCCCCAATATTGCAATGCACTCAGAACAAGTCAAGATACTTTTGTACCACATAATAGAGAATTCATCAACTTTGATCCATCAAAAAAAGAAATTCCAGTGGGTTCTTCATCAAAACAGCATGAGGAAAAAGCTCAATCAAAATAAAAAGGGGTTGTTGATTCTATTTCATACAACAATGGAAGTCAGCTTGATGCCTTATCAAAATAGTTGGAAAAGATCCAAATAAAAGACAAAGGCATGGGGGAATACTCATTTGAGCAATCTTCATACTTATCACAACTTTCATCTTCCCCTAAGTCACATGGACAACCATCCACCTCAAGACAACAATCTTTACAACCCATCATGCTCTTTGATGGGAAGTTTATAAAATCTAGTACTCAAGCAAAGGAATCATAAGACAAAGATGTCATGAACTAGTTATACAAAGATGAAGAACCATCACATGTATCAGTGTCCAATATATGTACAGATAAGTATGGAAAAGGTCAGACAATCCTAGAAAAAATGGGATATGAGGGAAGTGGTCCTTTTGGTAAAATTAAAGAAGGAATCAGTGAACCAATACAACTCATTACAATGAATCCCAAAGACAAGGCATGGCTAGGATATAGGGAGGACTCAAAAGAGGAAGCCACTCAAAGAGCTATTGAAAGAATCTTACAACTACAGGCTAGTGAGGATCATGAAACAAATTCCAATGAATATGAATGGGACTCCCTCTCTGAAGAATCTTTCCATGACAAAGAGATCGATGTAATCCAAAATTATACACCAATATGTATGAAAGGACAAAGTTCGGGTTCTAGACCCCTTGAATATGGATCATAGTATGTCTTTGACTCAAGTGAAGACGATCATTCTTCAAGTGAGATAGATACGTTGGAAGAGAGTAACATCCTAGACCTCATTGGACGCTTTGACAACATGGCTATCCTGATGCTTACACCTTATGACCTTGGCCAATCTAATGATTCCTTTCCCTTAATGCATCTTGAACTAATTGGTTGGGATCAAAATGAGTTGCTTGACATAACCACCTTTTTGAATGATGATGTCATCATGAACTTCCTATATTCCAACAATCCTAACACATGTTCTACCATTGAAGCTTAGAACGAAGCTCTTGACGAAGGGAGTGCCAAACCTTTCCGCTGCAAAATGAAAAATATAAGAAATGATTATAATAGTGAAAACCATTTAATGGAACTATTAAATCAAGAAAAAGTAAAAAAAAAGAGTGTATCTCAAGGTGAAAACCTCCCTAAGGCACCAAGAGATGGAAGGTTTGATACTCTCCTAGAACACTATCAAAAGAGATATTCAATACTTATAGCACCTACACAATCCATCAATGTTGGTACAACCGAAATAGTGAAGACCCTGCATTTAGAAGAATCCATGACAGAAGAAGAGAAACCTCATTTCAAAAAATTATTTGAGAGGAAAATCATTTTTTCTTGGTCATATGCTGATATGTTAGGCATAGATCCAGAACTCATTATGTATCATTTATCATTAACCCCTGGCATAAAATCGATAAAGGAAAAACTAAGAAAAATGCATCCACATATCGCCCTTCTGGTGAAAGTTGAGTTGAAAAAGTTATTAGATGCAGGATTCATAAGATCTATTGACTATGTCGAGTGGATATCAAACATTGTTCAAGTATCCAAACCAGATAAGAGCATCAGGATATGCATGGACTTTAGGGATCTTAACAAATCTTGTCCAAAAGATGATTTTCCTCTACCAAACATTGATCTTATTGTAGACCTGATTGTTGGGCATGAAATGTTATCACTTATGGATGGTTTTTCAGGATACAACCAAATAAAGATAGCACCTGAAGATCAATATAAAATAGCCTTCACATGTCCTTGGGGCACTTTTTGCTGGAATGTGATGCCTTTTGGATTGAAAAATACTGGAGCTACTTATCAGAGAGCTATGACTACCATCTTCCATGACATAATGCATACTTTTATGGAAGACTATGTAGATGATCTGTTGGAAAAATCCTACACTAGAATAAGACACTTAGAGATTCTAGACAAAATCTTCACCAGATTGGAGAAATTCAAGGTAAGGTTAAATCCCAAGAAATGTGTGTTCGATGTAACATCAACTAAAATTTTGGGATACATTGTCTCAGCTAAAGGCATTGAGGTGGATCCTACAAAGGTCAAAGCCATTATGGAAATTCCTCCTCCTAAAATCATTAGTCAACTTAGATCATTACAAGGAAGGTTCCAGTCCATCAAAAGATTCATTGCATAATTAGCTGATAAAACTCATCCTTTCAAACATTTATTACACAAGAATGTCTCTTTCAAGTGGGATGAAAAATGTGAAGCTGCCTTCAGTCAACTAAAGCAGTACTTGATGACACCGCCTATGTTGATACCACCAGTCAAGGAAAAACCATTATTACTATACATTGCAACAACCAAGATATCTTTGGGAGCCTTATTAGCACAAGAAGATTCTACAGGAAAGAAGAGAGCCATCTATTATATCAGTAGGACCTTAAATGGTTATGAGATCAATTACACCTTTATTGAGAAAGCTTGATTAGCGATTGTATTTGATACACAACAATTGAGGCACTACATGCTGACTCACACCATCAAACTCATTGCCAAAATTGACCCATTAAAGTACTTACTCAGCAAAGCTGCTTTAACAGGGAGATTAGCCAAGTGGGTCATGATATTGAGTGAGTTCAACATCCAGTATGTGGATAGGAAAGCAATTAAAGTTCAAGCCATAGCAAATCAACTAGTTGAAGCACCATTGTCAGATAGTAATCCAATGAACATTGAATTCCCTAATAATGATATCCTCACCATATCTACATAATAGTGGATGTTATATTTTGATGGCTCTTATACACAACATTAATCAGGCGCAAGAATCTTGTTTGTCTCACTGCAAGGATACACAATCCCTAAATCCTACAGATTAATGTTTCCTTGCACCAACAACATAGC
>VDFB02385684.1:0-54900 GCA_007258455.2 Sequoia sempervirens
GCTAAATTCTCCACTTTGATCGAACCGCGGGACTCGTGGGCTGCTTGGAGAAAATCTTGTACGAGGCACGAGCACTCAGTTACAGTGTTAGAGTTTCAGTTAGATTGTGTTCCATCTATTTCAGTTGAGGAGGTTGAGGCCGTACTTAGCAGATTTGTTGAGTTGGCAGCCTATTTCACCACAGGTTGAACAGACTTGGCAGATTTGTTGAGTTACAGTCAGAGAGAAGGCCAATGGGAACACACTACTGGACGAGGATCTTCTAGAAGACTGAGTATGGAGCATTTATTGCATTTGCTATTTTGGGAGTGAGTGGGAATCTTTGATTCATTTAATGTACCACTCCCTATTCTGGCAGTTTTTAGGGTTAGGGCTGAGGTGGCACGATTTTGGCCACTCTATTGATTGTAACCCTAGCCGTCCTTTGGGACTTGGCTAGCTATAAAAGGGGGAGTCCCCCTCATTTGTAACACAATCAGAATATTAGAAGATCAGATTAGAATCAGAGTAGACATTGAGAGAGCTAGATAGTGTAGTATTGTAGAGCATTTTGCATAATTTGGAGAAGAAAGAAAGTTTTCCCTTTGAAAACTTTTGAGGAGATTGTTGTGTAATACATTTTATGATAATAGATCTTTTCATTGATGATGAAATTCGTCTTGTCATGAAATGCTAGCAAGGTTTCTTCTTCCTTTCGTATCCAAGTAGATTAGATTCATGCAAGTAGCTTACTTCGGTGTGTGTTGTTTTATTGAGATAGCTTCACTTTATTCCATACCACTAGCGGCTTGTTGATGATAAGTCTGCCTTGCGTGGTCAACTGGACATTATCTTGTGTTTAACTTCGGTTGTGGTTTACATACTTATATGCGTTGTTCTGATGGTGTACGTATGTTAATCTATAACTTGAACACCTTTCGCTATCCCCTTTGAAGATTGCACCGATTTTGCTGAGGCTGTCCGACGGAGGCTAGGTGAAATCCGGTTGAAGTCTATTGAGACGAAGCCCCGCATACCCTGCATTTAGAATAGAGTATAAATTTCTTAGGCCCTTTCCCTTTCACTTTCCGTATATTTCTGATTAGTTTTAGGAAAGAGAGCACATTGCCAAATCATACACGTAAGAATTCCCCTTCAATATCATACATTAGCTGCTGACTACAAGAAATCTGGACAATTGTGTAAGTCCCCTCGTACGAACACAGCAACACACATCAACCAAACTGGGTCTATTCGCACTTAAGGAACCTTGGAGTTGAACATGCGAACTTCCTCGCAATCTTAGCGCATGGAATACTTTGATCAAGAGAGGACGGAGTAGCCCAAACTATTTTGTTCTGCCTTTTGGTATGGTGACAAAAACCGCATCAACAGGAAGGATGAAAAGCTTTGACTTGGTTGACTTTTCTTGCCTTGGGCGCATTTGGAGGGGTGAGGCGGATTTCTTTCATGCCTTAAAATTTTTTTCAACTTTTTCTTCTCCCAAGTTGGGCGCATTTTGCCCCTGTTGCAGGATGAACACCATTGACTTTCTTTGACCTCTTGTGCCTTGGGCGCATTTTGCCCTGTGTGAAGGATGAACTTCGTTTTCAAAAATTTTCCACGCCTCCTCATCAACTGGGCGCATTTCACTAGGCCTGCTGGATGAAGTTCCAGACTTAGACAAATTTTCATCATCTTTCGCCAGTATCTCATGCCCTGCTATTTATAGTAAGTCCTCTCAATTTTGCTCTTCTGAAGCTCGGAATGGCCTGCAATTTTAAACATAGCTTCTTCATAACCTTATCAACCTGTCGGCACTGCCTCTTCCAGTCACCCTGCTATTTTTAGCATGTTTCTGAAGGTGGTTTACTATAAATAGTAACCTCATGTTTCTGATAGCTCCCATGCTCCGATCATCTTGAAATTTGGGTGGCTCCTCACCACGTGACCTACTGGCGATGGCGCATGCCTTTGGATTTACTATTTTTAGCATGTTTCCAATCTGACTTACTATAAATAGTAAGTGCTCCGTTTGACTCGAAATTTCACCAGCAGATAGCCTGAAGAACGCTGATCGTGGTGGTTTACACCGGATTTTGAAGATTCTGAGTTTTTACGCCTATTTTTAGGCTCTGAAGCTGGAAACCCTAATTTGCATTGCATGTGTATCAAATGAACTTTGTTTCCCTTCATTTTTGTGGCACTGCGATCAGCTTGTGAATCTGAACTGCTGGGAGGCGGCTGCCGGGGCACACTTGCTAAAAATAGCAAGTTCCTTACTGAGTGAGAATCCTCCTTTGCATGTCACACCATTGCGAAGCTCTCGAAAAACCCATCAGGAATCACCTGACATGCAAACCCTAAAAATAGCCTCGGAAGGCTGAACTTTGAACGTGCTCGCCTTGTCTTGCATGTTATACCATCGCGAAGGTCTCGAAAAACCCAGAAGGAATATGCAGACATGTAAAGAAAAACTCTGCGTCTGAACCTTGAAATTTGCCCCGGAAGCCGGGCTGCTAAAAATAGTAAGTTGTCCGTTTTTGCTCAAATTTTGCATGCGAGCTGCCTGATGTGCTCTGAATGCCGTGTGACTGTCGGAATCTCAAAATAGCTGACAAATTTCCCTGAATTGTGCACTTACTAAAAATAGTAAGTACCTTGGAATCTGGTGAAAATTGGCTGGAAGCCTGCTGGATGTCTGCTGACAACAACATTAAGTTCAATTTTCAATTTACTCACTTTACTCGTCCTCAAATTGGCAAGGAAGCTCAAAACCCTAATTTCAAACTTGGCCAAATTTCATGCAAAAGCTCACAGACGGGCACATCCCGAAAAGATAGACAGTAGAAAAGAGAGACAACAACAAAACAAACGAAAAGCAAAGCCAAAATTAAGGGGTCCCCATTTGCAATGGGGCGATGTGTGAAAAACGTCACAACAGGTTCTTATGCTTGTATGCATCTTTATGATGGTATATGTATGTCGAACTATAATCTGAATATCTTTTGTTACTCCTTTGAAGATTGCACCTATTTTGCTGAAGCTGTCCGATGCGAGGCTAAGTGAAATTTGGTTGAAGTCTGTTGAAGTTGAGCTTCACATATCTTGCATTTAGAATAGAACATAAGCTTCTTAGGCCCTATACTTATTTACTTTCCATTCATTTCTGGTTAGTTTTAGAGAGCGTACCTTATTGCTAAATCATCCACATTGCTTAAATCCCTTCCAATCATCCATTTACTATTAACTGCAATAATTCTGAACAATTGTGTAAGTCCCCTTGTGAAAACAGCAATTCACATCAAACCAACTGAGGGTATTCTAAGTATTTCGGAACCTTGGAGTTGAACGTGCGAACTTTCTCACAATCTTAGCGCATGGAATACTTTGATCAAGAGAGAATGGAGTAGCCTTCGGATAACTTCGTTCTCCTGATTGGTGTGGTCACCAAAATCACATCAACAAATAGGCCATACGAGGCATGCAACCATATGGATTTGAGTGACTACGCCTGTCAATCCTTTGAATGCGCTTGACACAAATCGGTCTCAGCTTTCTTAACGAAATCATGAATTAAGACCGATTTGATCTTGAATTTAGTTAGCGTGAACTGCACTCTAAAATGCTCGCCTGTTGACTGTGAACATGGCTATTTTCTGACAATTTTTCTGGAAAGCTAAAAAAGCCTGCTGAGGCTAAAAATAGCTTATCGAAGGGTAATTTTCGGCAAAAAATTTGAGATATGGGTTTTTTCTAGAAAAAGATTTTAAGACAACCCAGAATGTTAGATTTGTGAAAATTTGACTTATACTCGACCATGCAAGGAATTTTTAGTTGAGAAAATTGGAGCCTCGAGAATTGATGCTCTGGGGTAAATTTTCCTAAAAAATTCTGGCATATGGGTTTTCTCGAGGAAGCTATTTTGAAACAACCTAGACGATTTGTTTTGTCAAAATATGCCAATTCTTCAAACATACGAAAGAGTTTAAGACGAGAAGTAGAAGAATTTAAGACAAAAGAATGAGGTTTTGATGCTTTTCTTCTATTAAAATTGCCACTCTACCTTGAATTCTGCTGATGAATCTTGGATTTGTACCTGTAAAAGAATGTTTTTGATGCCTTTGCCATTGATTGCTGATGAGAAATTTGCCTAACTTTGAAAGAAATTCGCCTTTGCTCTGAAGAATTACAAATTTGCTCAAGCTGTGTGAATGAAATATGACGCCATGCTTGAATTAATAGAGAAAAATTGGACCATAAAAGAATGACTGCAAGAATAGAACCCTCGACTAAAATAAAATGCTTCTGATTGGACCCCCTCTAGTTGAACTAAGACTGACTTGAAGTCCGGAATAAAATAATAAGAAAAATATTCATCATGCAATTTTGAAAATCCAGCACAAAGAGGCGCCAATTTGAGAAAATCACCATTTAATGCTCTGACATGCAAAATAAATATTTAATATTATTTAATTCAGTTGACAAACCACGTGAAGCTCTTGGACTCATCTGGCAAACTTCATTGATTTCAAAAAGTCCTCATTTGTCCTCATAGGCGTCCATTTGCTGAAGATATTACGTTTTTTACTAACTTCCTACTTTGTAGCTGACTACAAAGTTACAACTGGCCATATTCAACATTGATTTCCAGGTGACTAGATGATGTTGAGACTAAACAGGAATATCCATTGCAAAGCCTGCAGAGCAAGGAAGAAATGTCTGCTGGGAGTCATCACTGCAAAATCCATCATTTAACACCTCAAAAAAAAATAGGCGCCCTTGATTAAATTGATTTTCAGACATCAGACTTGGCTATTTCAACATACTGCCATTTGATGCTTCAAACGGCTACTGACGATGAACAGTGAACCCTGCTAACTGGATGATAGGCTCACTGTGTGACTAGAAGTATTCCGCATCCAACGAATATACGTAAGGCACATGAAAGCTGTATTAAGGACCCCAAAAGCAAGGGCGCCCCTGGCCTGAAAAGGCTCAAACACCATTTTGACAAAAGTACAACACTCAACCAAATGCCCATCTTTGACCTCTGATATCGGGAGTTGGAGTGACCTGATTCGCGCATCATCTGTCTAAATGTGCAGCTAGAAGGACCTACGAGAGATGTCTTTGGAGGCGATGAAGCATGAGAATTGCTTCTAAGACCTCAAAAAGAAGGGCGCCTTTCCCAAGATGAAATATATGACCAGACTTGGCCATTTTTCAAGTTGTCTTCGTTTTTTAGTATTGTGCAAAGATCTCGCACATACGAGTGTTTGCCAAATCCCGGAGGTTGAGGATTGGGCTCGTTGGATAGCTGGAGTAATTATGCACAAGTCCCGTGAAGACTTCGAGAGCGAATAACCCCATTTGACAGGCCTAAAGGCTGGGTGCTCCTGGCCTACAGAGGCTATAGTGTATGTTTCATGTTTCTCTACCCACTGATTTATGTGCCTGGTAGAATCTCTGCCACGATCACTTGGAATGTCGGATTGATAGGTTGACAGCTGGGCTCGTTGGATAGCTGGAGTAATTGCGCACAAGTCCTGTAAAGAATTTGAAAGCGAATTACCGCATCTGACAGGCCTAAATGCTGGGCGCCCTTGGCCTACAAAGGCTACAGTGTATGTTTCATGTTTCTCGACCTGCTGATTTTACGTGCCTGGTAGAATCTTTGCCATGATCACTCAGAATGTCGGATTGACAGGCTGATCGGTGCGTTGCGAAACCGGACTAGAGTAGCACAGATGTTAGGAAGACCTCATCTGCAAACTCATCCATCTCAGGAGCCATCTTGAAGGGCGCACCTGAGTTACAGGGGCGCAATTTCACCATTAGAGGAAGTTTCTATGATATGAAGTCTCCTTGTAACCTCATCTTCTAACCTTGACTGCCGGAGCTCTGAGTCTCGGATGTCTGCATTCGATAGCTTGTCAGATAGCCAGACTAGTCGTGGAGAGATTAAATGCATCAACAGGCAGGAATGCCAGAATCTAGCCCCTCTTTAAGAAGGGCACCCCTGACCTACAGGGGCACAAAAGTTGAAAAGTGACAAGCATTTGCAATCTTTAATCTTTTAAACCTCAGCTTCTGACGTCAGTTACCAGAGCTATAAACCTCGGATAACTTCGCAGGATAGCTCAATGGATAACTAGGCTAATTCTAAAGAGATGAATTGCATTTATGAGCACATGCCACAAAACTGGTTCAGAGACAGGATGAGGAGGAGCCTCATTGAGAAGATTGATCTAGCATTTGAGATGGAGGAATTCCTGAGTAGGATCAGTGTGCCTCCGACAAAGAAGAAAGCTAGGAAGTTTTAGAAGATTTCAACAGATGAGGACGACTCTCGCACCCTTCACGTGGCTGTGCCAAGGGTTGAGTGTGATCGAGATGAGGTTGTTCCAGAAAATTATGTGATCATCACCATGGAGTTAGGTCGCCCCATGGGAGCACAGATAATTGAGGAGTGTGATAACTCCTACCAGGCACTCAAGGACAGGTTGCTTCAGACTGAAGGCAAATACAAGAAATTGAAGAAGGAGCACAAGACATTGATTGGTTACGTACAATACTTGTTGTGTCCTTGTGGGCAAGAGAATCCTGTGATTGACCTTCCAGCCGAGTTTCCTAGAGAGTCTGTCAAAGGCTTGGAAGATTTGAGGAAGATGGCACAAGAGGTGGATAAGTGGGTTGCTAGTGTTCGTGCTGAGACATAAAAGTTTATGGAGGATCTTGCTCATGGTTATCAGCAAGCTTCCAACATTATGGCTCGAATGGATGCAGTTGATCAGGCTTGGGGCGATGCTCATATCTATCAGACCAAGGTTGTCCTTCGTCTAGAGGCTTTGATGCATACTCCCTTACAGATTTTGGTTGAGGTAGGCGTGATATAGGAGGGGGATAGATATGACTTTGTCGGTTGGTACTCTTCAGTTGTCATAGGCCGAGGATTCTTTGATGCAGCACAGGCAGATTCAGCCAGGGTCAAAAAGGCCATGGTGAACATTCTTGATGGGGTCCTGAACACATTGTAGGTTATCATTGCTAGGAGGTGTTGATGTGATTTTTGTGACCGCACCAATCAGCAGAACAAAGTTGTCTGAAGGCTACTCCATTCTCTCTTGATCAAAGTATTCTGTGCGCTAAGATTGCAAGAAAGTTCGCACATTCAACTCCAAGGTTCCGAAATGCTTTGTAATACCCTCAGTTGGTTAGTTGTGATATGCTATTTTTACAAGGGGACTTACACAATTGTTCTTAAGGTTTTGCAGCTCACATGTCTGTCAACCCATGCTCTGGTAAATGTCAAGACTGGAATGGAAAGTGTGTCCAAGTCGACAATCTCTAGTTCTGACCAATCTAGCAGTGGAAGTGGAGTATCCCTCATTGCTTCATAATCTGGATGGAGAACACTTATGTCCTCATTCACCTGGTCTAGTACTGGAATGACTTCGCACTCCCTGATCATACTCAATGGCAACCTAGAGAACATCCTCTTCCTGACTTCAGCCTCGTTTGATGCACCAGCCCAATAATCCTCAATATTTGCCTTATGTTTAAATTCTTCTGACAGTATCCATCTGATATTGCTATGCCGATCATAATGCTGTTTGCTGGTGTGATAGGAAAAGTGGAAGAACTGAAGCTCACTCTTAGCTTCTCTAGCTGCCTGTAATGATGGACACGCCTCATCTGAATTGCCCATGACGATGGGGAAGTCAACTCCTCCTTTCTTCTTTCTCTTCTGAATCTTATTGTAGGCAACCAATTGCCTAGATATCTCTAACATTAAAATTCTGTTGGTTGGGTACTTAGGCAGCCTATATGGATATGAGGAAAAACCTTGCAGCCTGATGTAAGAAAACTTTGGAAATTGTATAAACCAACACCCATACCTTTCAATCAACTCTTGAGCCTCCTTCGAGATCTTATGATGAGTATGCTCCTGGAGTGATCTCGTGATATGCATGGTAAAGGCATCGTTGACACGCTTGTAATAAGTAGTGCTCGTCAGGTGTAGCTGTGGACAAGCCTTGTGGATTTTGAATTGATGAGAACCACAACCCACTAGTTCCTTGTATGAAATTCCTCGATATCTCGTCATATGAGCCAACATGTAAATAAGGTAAGAGCCCATATAGAATATCTTTGTTCTTCTCAAACTCAGGAGCTGCTCGTGCAAATTGTCACTGATCATCGCAGCCCAGTCGACGTATTCTTTTCCTTCCAGCACGAGGTTGATGTAATAGAACATCCACAGTTCAAAAATAAAAGTCTTTGGGCAGCCTCCAACTCTACTCAGCATCATAATCAAGTCACAGTGCTCCTGCTTCAAGTCATCTGATATAATCTGCTTCGGCAACTTTGTACCAGAGGGCTTGGGGTTGCTCATCCAGCGAGTATTGATCGTTTCTGTACATCTCTCGAATGTAGAAGCATACATTCGTTCAACTCGTTCCCTTGATTTGTAAATCATCTTCTTGTGTGCTGGAATCCCGAAAGCTTTGCCAATAGCTGCAGGAGTGAGGTTGGCGAGAACTTGGCCATATGGTGAAACAATTGATCTGTGATCAGTCTCATAATAATTAGCGCAGTCTATCATCAGCTCCGAGGACTGAATAGCTGGTGGAAAACCAATAGCTGCATACAATCCACTTCGAATAATGTTGTGCGGAGTGATTGAAGGTTGATGACTGCCAATACCCAACATTCTATTCTTGAAAGTCTCCAAGTTGAAAGAGCCCAAATTGGTGTCAGCCAGCTTGCCCAACGTCGAAGTAAACTTAGACTCCGGCATGAAAGACTTGCTTAGTTTCTTGATAACAGCCTGCCTGGATGCGCCATTGTTGTCCTTGCAAGTTGTTCTTACTTTAGCCATCCTACAAAACATTAAATAGCCATCAACAAATTAACTTAGAAAATAAATAAAACATCATGCAGGGCTGCCAGTCGACTTTTAAAAATTTGGGAAGCTGCAACATTCATATCTCTTTTGCAAACCTCACTTCTCCTTCAACAAATTTCGAACTGTCAATACTTAGACAATTTATAAGCAAGCTTCAGCAACTTCACTTTATAGAAAATCGTCCAACTTCACTTCAGTAATTGAACTCTTTTAAATTCATACTCCAGCAACTTCAAGTAACTTAGCAAGTTTGCACTTCACACTCTTAGCAACTTCAAAAAGATCTGGATTTTACAAGTTGGCTACAACAACTTCACACTTCAGCAATTTCCTCTACTTCAAGTCGTACTTCTCCAATAACATTCAACTTCAACAATGTGATCTTTTCAAGCTTCAGCTTCAACAGTCTTCTTCAACACCAAGTCGAATTTCTTCAATACTTTCAGCCTCAGCAACTCCAGACTCAGAGCAAATTCGAACTCCTTTAGTTGTGAAAAAGATGAATGAACTTTCATCTCTTATAGCAAAATCAATTTCTAGGAGGCTAATTTTAGCCAGTACATTAAATTTCCACTATTTCTCTTCAAGAATTCGAATTTCCCTCTCTTGCCAATTTCAACACTTGTCACCCGATGCCTGGAATCTTGGCCTTCTAGAATTTCAACTTTGACTGGCGTATTTGGCATTTAATTCATTTTCGAAAATATTTACTTTAAATTCACCTTTTAACAAATTTTACTCACCAGCCGAAGCTCTGTCATTTGAATTTTAAATTTTATTTCTCCTCGGTTCTGGAAAATTCATCCTATGAAAAACTCAATCAAAATCATCTAGGCAATTCACTTCAAATTCATCGTCTGGAAAATTTTATTTTGAAAACGCCTTTTATTCAATTTGCCTTAGAAAATTTTAAATTTTCCCCTTAGGAAAATTCATAATTCGAGCACTGATTAAATTCTTCATCCTGAAGGCCTTGGCGAAGTGCAGAAGACTTGGAAATCAACTTCTCATCGAAGATCTTCAATACCCAGAAGAAAATTTTCTTCAGAATTTGTTGAATTCATGGGTATACAATGAATGGGTTCATTTAATTTTTCTTGAATTTTGAAGCTTAGAACAATAAGTTTTCAACAAATTTAATCCCGTTCTTCACATCTGTGAACATTTCTTGTTGCTCTGAATTGAAAACTTTTAATCCATCCTGCAATGCCAACATTCTTTGACTTCATCTATTCATGCTTCAAGAAGATTTTATCTCCTTCAAGTCAAGGAGGTGTTTGAGAAAACTTTCTAAGTGTTTCAAAGTGAAAGCACCATCCTCAAAATGCACCTAGCTTGTGAAGAGGACTGGAAAATGCCTAAGACATGTCAAAGTGGAAGCAGGGGACCTCAAATGCGCCTAGAAGGATGAAGCAAGTTGGAGAGAATTTTTTCCAAGTGTTGAAAAATGAAAGGAGGACCCCCTAGATGTGCCCAACTTGATGAGTTAGTGAAAAATTTTCTAAGGCGTGGAAATAGAAGTAGAGGACCTGAAATGCGCCCAAGCTAGAAGTGGAAGCTAGAAAATTTTCTAAGTGATGAAAACTGAAAGTGTGAGGGGTGAAATGCGCCCAAGTCAAGAGGTTGATTTGAAAATTGTTCTAAGTCTGAGAAAATGGAACCTCAAGGGGTCAAGTGCGCCCAACTTGAAGGAGGGGATAAGAATTTTTCTAAGTGTTTGAAAACAGAAGCATGACCCCCTAGATGCGCCCAAGTAAGAGAAAGCATGAGAAAAGTTTCTAAGTGTTTGGAAATGAAACTAGACCCCCTAGAATGTGCCCTATGAGGATTGTGAAGGCTTGGGATTTTTCTTCTAGGTGATGGAACTAGAAGTTGCATCCCCTAAATGCGCCCAACTTGAAGGAGGAAGCAAAAAAAGGCCTAAGGCACAAAATCAAACGTCCACCTATCATATGTGCCCAAGTCGGAAGAATCATGATGAGAATTTTCCAAGTTTGTGAAAAATAAAAGCTCAGCACCCTAAATGCGCTCAACTTGGAGAACTGGAGTAAGTTGATCAAGAAATTGTCTAAGGCATGAAAAATCAGAAGCTTGACCCCTCAAATGCGTCCTATAAGGGGATGGGTCCAAACGAGCCTTTAAAACAAGATGGCAAATGGAGACTCCAAGATATGCCAAAGTATCCAGAGGAACTGCATTCAAGGAAGAGACATCAAGGTGAGAAGTTTTCTAAGGGAGAAATGAAACTCCACCATCCTAAATGCACCCTCAAGATGAAGAAATTTTCCTAAGGCAAAAATGAAGTAGAGCCCATGAAAATGCACCCATGATGAAAGGTTATAAAGGAGGCAAAGTTTGCTGGAAAAAAATGATGAATGTTTTCAAGATCTAGAGATCAATTAGGCCTTGGAAATAAGAACACAGGGATTAGGTAAGTGAGAAGTGAATTTATATTATAAGTGTTATGATACTCTTTCTTTTGGTTTTGCAGGATGAACGTCGGGACCAAAGTCTAATGTCTTGAGGTGATGGAACAAGGACAAAGGAGTTACATGTTGGAATTTCTCCATGAAGGTCTCATATGCACCCAACTTTGAGAGGTCGGTGGCAAGCAAGAAATGGGCGAGTCCAAGACAAAGATTAGAGTAGAGAAAAAGATGAAGGCCTAGGCATTAAGGATCATCCTCAAGCACTAAAACACCCTCAAGGCTAAGGATTAGGAATGAACAAAAGGATTCAATGTCAAATAATGACAACGGGATGGATTGAAGAACATAATAGAGGAACTCTTCCCAGGTTTGAAGTCCTTCTCCAGCAATGACCCAGCAAGATGTTCTCCAACATACTCCGCATAACAAAAGGTGCAATGACAACAAGAAGGAAGATCATCGTCAAACAGTTGAACGTACCTTCCATCTCAATCCTAGAAGTTGGAGCAGTGTTGGCCAGATTCATAGAGTTTGCAGTCAAGGAGTAGAACAGTGGGAACGTGTTTCTGGATGAGAATCTTCTAGAGGATGCTGGGCATTAATTCCCCATAGTGGTCAAAGGGAGGAATTTGACATTTATTGCACCACTCCTCCACTTTCTGGCGGTTATTAGGGTAGAATCTTGATCAGGGCATGTGTGGCTCAATCTGAGCCCTCCATTGTGAATTGATTTGAGCTGTTCATTGGATTTGGTCATCTATAAAAGGGGCATTCCCCCTCATTTTTAAATCATTAGATTAGAATAGGGAGACAACTAGGAGACAACTTAGCAATAGCATAGTTTGATAGCATAGTATAGTTTGAAGAGGAAGGAAAGCTTTCTCATTGAATGCTTTGTAAGAAGTTGTTGTGAACACTCTCATAATAAAAAGAGTTTTCATTGATGATGATTTCAACTTTTGTTGTGAGTAGCTAGCGAGGCTTCTTCGTCCTTCTAATTTGCAATAGAATCTTAAAGTAGCTTAGAGTAAAATAGATTTCATTTCATGCAAATATATGATAGTTGTGGAATGTAGTTTTTAATTTGAGCAAGCTTCACTTATCCATACCACTAGTGGGCTCACTGATGGTGTGTTTTCCTTGCGTGGTCAACTGGAACATTGTGGACCTAACTTTGATTATGGTTTATGTGTTGACATGCGTCGTTGTGATGGTGTCCTCATATTGAATTGTGATCTCAATACTTTTAGTTACTCCCCTTGAAGATTGCACCGGTTTTGTGGAAGCTATCCGAGGTGAGGCAAGGCAAAGCTTGGTTGAAGTTTGTAAGAATTGTTCCCCACATCTCGCGCATAAAGTAGTCCATAGCTCTTCTATCCCTGCAACCATTTACATTCAATACTTTCTAGTTAGTTTAGGAAATCTGAGCTTCTTTGAATCTTGAAAACCCCTTCCTCTGGAGTGAACAATTACGTAAGTCCCCTTGAAATACCAGCAAATCACATCAAGCCAACTGAGACTATCCATTGCATGAAGGAACCTTGGAGTTGAATGCATGATCTTTCTCGCAATCTTAGCATGCTGAAGACTTTGTTCAAGAGAGGATAGCTAAAAAAAGAGAATGACCCCCGAAAACATTTTTTCGAAGTGTTGAAAAAATCATTCATCACTATTGGGACAAGATGAACACACCATTGCATCTCCTTGCATATGCATTGTCTCCCAAATACTATAGAGCACAAATACTTTCTTTGCTAGGGAGAGCTCCACCATATAGAGATAGTGAAGTTGCTAATGGGTACAAGCGAGCATTCAAAAGACTCTTCTTAGATCTAGAAGTGGTGGAAAATGTTAGGAAATAGTTTGGCTTGTTTGTCTCAGGACGGAATCATAGTATTTATGCTCTTCAAGACCAATACAATGTAGATGCTCGAACATGGTGGTATCTCCATGGGAAAGATTTTGTGTTCCTCCAGCCTCTTGCAACCAAGATTATATCACAAGTAATATTATTTTTTATTATTTAACATTTGTATTGTAGACTTTTGTACTTACCATTCTTTAATTTATTTTTAAGTTTTTTTGATTTTCTCTCCAATTTCAACAAGTTGCAAGTTCTTCTTCACCTGAACGGAATTGGAGTACATACTTCTATATCCACTCAGTGAAGTGTTACCAGTTGGCTGCAAAAAAAGAAGACTTGGTTTATGTCCATTCCAACTTGTGTCTTCTATCACATAAGCAAGATGAGTACAAGGATGGTTCAATGAATAATTGGGACATAACCCCTGAGTGTGCCAACTTGGATGCATGTATTCCTAAGATTTCTAGAGTCACTATAGATGATGATGATGATGAGACTCTTGCACATGATGCGCCTACTACGAGTGGCAATGCATTTACTTGTGGTTCAAATGATGTTCAACCAAATGATGAATTTGATCTAGATCCTTTTGATGATTGATGAAGATTGAAGACTTAGAGTCTTAGTCAACTATACAAATTTTTTATTGTATTTATTCAATTTTGTAATTGTAATGATCTTCATTTGAATCATGACTCTAGACATATATGATATATGACATATGTATTGAAATTTTGAACTATCAATTGGCATTTATCTTAATCACTAGCATTGATCAATGATCTAATGATGATTGATGATTAATGAAGTAGCATACAATTTATATTTTTAATTTTTTTGCATATATATATATATATATATATATATATATATATATATATATATATACAGCCGTTCCCAAACATACCATGCCCAAGGAAAAAAATATTGTCTTACCCTGTTGTACCCAAACCAAATTTTTTGCTTCATCCAGGCATTTTGCGTAAAATAGTTTAAACCTTGCTAAAATGATGTATAGTTTTTTGGAAATATCTAGCATGGAGTTTTATCAGTATTTTGTTAGTCAAAGGCAGTTCTATTGATTAGAACCTAAATCGGAGGCTCAGAACGAAGCATTTCACGATGAAGGAGCGTTTCATGACAACAACTATACTTTTTATGGTCATTTCAATGATCAAGGTGATGATTTCAGTGGTCAGTTTTTGAAGATTTCTCAGAGAAAAGCAAGAAAGCACACCTGTAGCCTAGGGGTGCCCTTTTTTTTGAAGGTCAAGATTTTGTTGAAAATGCTCATAAATACAGTCAAACTCTTCAGAATTGGTCTACCTATCTGATGAGCTATCCTGTGAAGCTATCCGAGACTCATAACTCCGGCAACTGGTGACAGAAGTTGAAGATTCCAAAGTTCCAGATTGCGAAAGCTTGTCCTTTTCCAGCTTTAGCGCACCTGTAGCTTGAGGGCGCCCTTCTTAAAGGGGTGTTGGATCTTGGTATTTTTAGTGGTAGATACAGTCAATTTCTTCATGACTAGTCTGCCTGTCCGACGAGTTATCAAACGCAGTCATCCAAGTCCCAGAGCTCCGTGTTGTGACCTTTTCACACATCGCCCCATCCAAAATGGGGACCCCTAATTTTTGCCCCATTCTCGTCTTTTGGCTTTGGTTCTTTTCTCTCTCTCTCTGTCTATCTCTTTTCTGAGGTTTGCTTTCCCGGGACGTTCCCGTCTTTGAACTTAAACGAGTGAAATTTGGCCAAGTCTAAAATTAGGGTTTTGAGTCTTTCTGGTCAATCTGAGGCCAGACAAAGTGAATAAATTGAAAATTGAGCTTAACACTGTTGTCAACATGTTTCCCACAGGCTCCCAGCCAATTTTCATCAGATTCTGACAACTTACTATTTTTAGTAAGCGTGCATTTCAGGGCAATTCGCCAGCATTTTTGAGATTCCGACAGTCACACAACATTCAGAGCGCATCAGACTACTCGCATGCAAAATTTGAGCAAAAATGGACAACTTACTATTTTTAGCAGTTTAGCTTCCTGGGCAAATTTCAGGGTTCAGATGCAAAGTTTTTCTTTGCATGTTGGCATATTCCTTCTGGGTTTTTCGAGACCTTCGCAACAGTATAACATGCAAAACGAGACAACTTTCAGGATTCAGTCTTCCGAGGCTATTTTTAGGGTTTGCATGTCAGGGTTTCTTTGCATGTCGGGTGATTCCTCGATTTTTGAGAGCTTACGATGGTGTGACATGCAAACGAAGATACTCGCTCAGTAAGGAACTTGCTATTTTCAGCAGGTATGTCCCGACAGCCGCTTCCCAGCAGTTCAGAATCACGAGCTGATCGCAGTGCCACAGAAACGCAGACAAACAGAGTTCATTTGATATGCATGCAAAGCGAGTTAGGGTTTCCAACTTTGGAGCCTAAAACTAGGTGTAAAAAGTCAGAATTTTTGAAAACCGGTGTAAACCACCGCGATCAGTGTCCTTCAGGCTATCTGCTGGTGAAATTTCAAGTCAAACGGAGCACTTACTATTTATAGTAAGTCAATTTGGAAACAGGCTAAAAATAGTAAATTGAGTGCATGCGTCAGTGTTAGCCAGCAGGTCACGTGGTGAGGAGTGCCTCATTCCAATTTCAACTCGATCGGAGCAATGGAGCTATCAGAAACAAGAGGTTGCTATTTTTAGCAAATCACCACCAAAAATGGGCTAAAAATAGCAGGTCAGCTAAAAATGGCAGTGTCGACAGGACCATGAGGTCGTGAGAATCCAGTGTTTAAAATTTCATGGCAATCTGAGCTTCTGAAGTATGAAAATCAAGAGGCTTACTATAAATAGCAGGACATGAAGCAGGCTGGCAGAGGTCGAGAAAATGTCTAAGTTTGAGTTTCATCCTGTAGGTACCTCAAAATGCGCCATGCTTGCCTTCAAGATGATCAAAAATATTTTATGAAATGAGTTCATCCTCCTGCCACCCCAAAATGCGCCCAAAACAAGTGAGTCAAAGAAAGTCAACAAATATCATCCTGCTCCTATAGCAAAATGCGCCCAGCTCAAAGAGACATCAAGAAAAAAAAATTCTAAGTATAAAAAATCCACCTCCACTGGAAAAATGCGCCCAAATGCAAGAAGGTCAACGAAGTCAAAGGGTTTTATCCTCCTCCCATGCTAAAATGCGCCCAAGGAAGAGTTGGTGCAAGATATTTGAAATTTTTCTAAGTATGAGTCTCGTCCTTCACACATGCTGAAATGCGCCCATGCAAGAATAAGCTGGAAAGGGTCAACAAGTCAACATGTTTCATCCTGCACATAGGTAGAAATGCGCCCTCACAAGCAAAAGGATAGAAAATATTCTAAGTAATGAAGATTATCCACCTCATGCCTCCATTTGCGCCCATGTCCAGCAAGAAAGTCAAAGAGTCAAAGGAGTTCCATCCTCCACTATAGGCAAAATGTGCCCATCCTCCACACATGCTTAAATGCGCCAAAGATAAGGAAGGTCAAAGGGAAGGCGTTGAATTTGAAGAGTTAATCCTCCTTCATGCATGAAATGCGCCCAAATAAGGGCAAGTAAAGACAAAAACAAAGAGGAAATATTCCAAAAGAGGTGGCGTTGCAGATTTTCATCCTCCTAGACATACAAAATGCGCCCAGCTGAGGAGAGGTCAAAGCAGTCAACGTTTTTAATCTAGCTGCCTAGGCAAAATGCGCCCAAAAGAGGGCATGTGAGGACAAAACGTGGGAGATGAAGGGTCACTTGAGGTGGCGCTTGAAGTTAATCCTCCACTACATGCCAAATGCGCTCAAGTTGAAGTAAGATGGAGGGTGAATAAAGTGTGAAATAAAATACTCCAAGGCGTGGTTATTATCCTTCCTCAAGTGCCAAATGCGCTCAAGCATGTGTAATGTGGTGAGTGGGAATTTGAATATGTTAGGCACGCTGAATATTCTTCACACATGATATGCGCCCAAGGTGGAATTGAAGGGGTAAATGTGTTAGGCGTGGAAATTTAAATGCTTTTCAAGGGTGATGAATAAAATACAAGGTGGAGAAAAGCGAAATTGCTAAGTGGTGAAATGATAGGTGGTAAGGCGTTGGGAATGTTAAGGGTTGATAATTTTTCCCAAGGCATTGGAACTTCAAATGAAAGTATTTTCTAAGTGTGAAATAAAATCCAAGGTGGTGAGCGGAAGATAAAATGTGCTAGGCGCCTTCATGAAAAATTTTTCTAAGTGAAGTTGATATTTTCACAGACAGAGTTGAATAAAATTTCTCCAAGGAAAAATTTCCAAGATGATTTAAATTTTTTTTTTTTTTTCTAAGGCGAATATTTTCTCCCTTAGAAAAACGCCTAAGTCTGGAGGCGATGGAATTTTCCTGAGGCACGAGCAAATTTGCTAGTGGTGAAGTCGGTGAATGCCAGCTCCACAGGGTTGATATAATTTTTTTTCCAAGTCAGAGCAAAATTCTCAGAGGGGATCGAAGAACGAGAATAAATTTGATGAAAGAATATTTTCTAAGGTTCGAAATTCAAGAAAATTAAATGAACCAGTTCGTTGGGCACCCATGAATTCGACGCATTCTGGAGAAAATTTTCTTCTGGGTATTGAAGATTATCGACGAGCAGTTGATTTTAATGTCTTCCACAGTTCGCTGAGGCCTTCGAGATGAAGATTTTAAGTGGGCACCAGGTTGATGAATTTCCTAAGGGAAATTTGAAAATTTTCTAAGGCAAAAAAATGAAGAAAATGTGTTTTCAAGGTGAAATCCTCCAGGCGATGAATTTGAAAAGAACTGCCTAGGTGAATTTGCTTAAATCCTTCGTGAAGATAGTTTTCTTGAGTCAAAGATGGACAAAATCAAAGTTGTCAAGAACTCCAGCAGGCGAAATGAATTTCTTGAAGATGCAGTTAAAGTTAATATTGTCAAAGATGATACGCCCTTGAAGAGGATGGATTGAAAAATTGGATTAGAGCGTGAGAATCCTGGTAAGTAAGGTGCGTTTATATTATAAAGTGTTCTAATACCCTTCTCCTTGCTTGTTTTGCAGGAGGAACGTCAAGGCCAAGCGTTGATGATTTAAGTGATTCGCGATGATATTACAACTTTCAGAGGAAGATGAAGTTATGAGTTTCACATGAAGGAAGAAAGTTGCAAGAAATCGGCTAAGTGTTAACTCAAGTGAAAAGAAGATGAAGACCCTCAAGTGGAAGAAGTCAAAGAACAACGCCAAGAGAGAAGATCAAGGATAATGTGAACGCGTCTACAAATGGAATCTTCTAGAAGGAATAATGGACATTATGGCGCATTTATTACCCCTCTCCTTTGTGGCGGTTTTTAGGGAAAATCTTGTTTAGGGCTGAGGTGGCACGATTTTAGCCACTCTACCGATTGTAACCCTAGCCGTCTTTTGGGACTTGGCTAGCTATATAAAGGGGGAGTCCCCCTCATTTGTAATTCATTAGAAGTAGACAGTAGGATTAGAGTAGAAGTCGGAGTAGAGAGACAACTAGGTGATAGCTTAGGAGTAACTTAGTATAGCTTGATAGTGTAGTTTGAAGAAGAGGGAAAGTTTTCCCCTTGTAAACTTTGTAAGAAATTGTTGTGAACACTCTCTCAATAAAAGAGTTTTTCATTGATGGTGAACTTCGTCTTTGTTGTGAGTAGCTAGCAAGGTTTCTTCGTCCTTCTGATTCAAGTAGTGACTTAAAGTAGAATAAGTTTCATTTCATGCAAGTAGAAGATAGAAATTGTGGACTATGGCGTTTGACTAAGCAACTTCGTCTATCCATACCACTAGTGTATTTGCTGATGGTGAATGCGCCTTGTGTGGTCAACTGGAATATCATGTACTTAACTTCGATCATGATTTGTATGTCTATATGCATCGTTGTGATGGTATTTTCATGCTAAGTTGTGATTTGAACACCTTGAACCACTCCTCTGAAGATTGCACCGACTCCGTGGAAGCTGTCCGATGCGAGGCAAAGCAAAGTCCGGTTAGAAGTTTGCTGAAGTTGAGCTCTATATCCCACGCCTTAGAATAGATTAGAATCTTCTCAACCCTACCCCTTTTCAATTCAGTACTTTCTAGTTAGAATAGGAAACCAACACTTCATAGATAAATCTTTCGAGCATTTGGATTCCTTTCTCCGCTGCCGAACAATTCCGTAAGTCCCCTTGAAATACCAGCAAATCACATCGAGCCAAACTGAGCCTATTCGCACTGAAAGAACCTTGGAGTTGAACGCACGAACTTTCTTGCAATCTTAGCGTGCGGAATACTTTGATCAAGAGAGAATAGGGAAGCCATTGGCAACTTTATTCTGCGTTGGTGCGGTCATGAAAAACACATCAACACTCCGGAAGTCAATGTTAGAAGATGAGCTTATAAAGAGATTTCACATCTTTGTGCTTCTTCATTGTTTTTCCAGTGCAACTATAGCTTAGGGGCGCTTGTCAAAATGACCCTTGAGATGATCCAGTTTGCTGACGAGGTCTTCCTGACATCAGTACTACTCTAGTCCAGCTTTGCGATGCACTGAGTTGCCTATCGATCTAACATTCCAGGTGATCGTGGAAGAAGTTCTACCAAACATGTAATTTCACGGGCGGACTGGCATAAAATGTTCATTGTATTTCTGTAGGCCAGGGGCGCCTAGCCTTTAGGCCTGTCGGATGAGGTTGTTCATTTTCGAAGTCTGCATGAGACTTGTGCACAATTACTTTATCTATCCAACAAGCCTAGCCGTTAGCCTCCGGGATTTGGCAGACGCTCGTACATGCGAGGTCTTTGGTGAAATGCTGAAAAGTGAAGACATTCGGAAAATGGCCAAGTATGGAGCGTATATTTTAAATAAAAAACGCACTTGTATTTTTGAGGTCTTAGAAGTAGTTTTCTTGCTTCGTCACCTCTAGAGACGTCTTGTGGGTCCTTCTGGCTGCTCGTTAAGACAGACAGTGCTTGAATCTGGTCATCCCAGCTCCAGATATCAGAGGTCAAAATAAGGCATCTGGTTTAGAGTTGCACTTTCGTCAAAATGGTGTCAGTGCAACTATAGCTCAAGGGCGCTTTTACTTTTCAGGCCCTTAATACACTTTTCAGATGCCTTGTGTATGTTCGTTGGATTCGGAATATCTCCAGCATGCAATGAGCTTGGTTTCCTGTCAATCACGACCGGTGTTTGAATTGTCAGATAGCAGTTTGGAGAAATGGTTGTTTGGCACCTGTAAATGAATTTAATCAAGGGCGCCTAATTTTTTAGGGTGTTAAATGATGGATTTTGCAGTGATGACTCCCAGCAGACATTTATTCCTTGCTCTGTAGGCTTCGCGACGAATACACCAGTTCAGTCTCAGTATGACCTGGTCACCCAGAAATCAGTGTCAAAGATGGCCAGTTGTAACTTTTTAGTCAGCTACAAAGTAGGAAGTTAATAAAAAGTGTGATATCTTGAGCAAATGGACGCCTATGAGGTCAAATGATGACTTTTCGGAATCAGTGAAGTTTGCCAGTGAATCCTAAAGCTTCATCCAGTTTGTCAACTGAAGTTATGTTGGCGTAACAACTAGCACCTTTGGAGTAAGAGTTGGTATGGACAGCTATGCACACTATGCAATGAGTGCTCTTCAAATTAGGAGGGGAAGCTTTCTCGTTGTGCTTGACAAAAGTGCTTTGAAAAGGAAAGTAAACTAAACTAAATCCTGTCTTTTTGTTTCAGCTGTAGAGGTACAAGGCTTTCTCAAAAACTATATACATTGCAGCTTAGTATTTTCTGGTTTTGCAAACTACTAACTACAACTAGGCTTAATTAAAATCTATCCAGTTTCCTCAAGAAAACAGAGCATGAGAAAACAGAGCAAGGTTTAACTATCAGACGATAAACGAGTATAAATTCCCAACTTGAAGGCAAGGTGGCACATCTATCAGCTCAATGTAAACATGTTTATTGGTGACAACATCACACGATAAACTGAATATGGATTCTCAACTTGAAGGCAAGGTGGCACAACTATCAGCTCAATCTGAACAAGTTTATTGTTCACAACAACACACGATAACCAAGCGCAGATTCTCTACTTGAAGGCAAGGTGGTGCAACTATCATCTCAATTTGAACAAGCTTATTGAACACAGAACATATTTTATCTAACTAAGGAAAGAATCCACCATTATAATTGCATGAAACCCTATGTGGCATAACAATTCATCATAATAGTAAAAACGCATGAACAGATACAAAAAGAGAATTATTGAGGGCAAGGTAGGCATAGCATATATTTCTCTCGTACAAAAGTTATGTACAAATGAGCAAAAGCTCTTATTTATAGACATCGAAAGGTGTAGGGAACCCTAAAATCACCTTGAGTTAACTACAGTCTTGCAATGCATGCAAGATTTATTGCTAAGCCCTAATAAAGTAAACTATACAACTAACTGGAGAACTACCATCAGTTAACCAAAGCATCTAATCTAAAAATGGACAATTGTGCAAGCATGCACGTCCTTATTGAAAGCGAGTTAACTGGAAGACTACCATCAGTTAACGAAAACCCTAAATGAAACTCCAAGTGAATAAAGCTAATCTCAGTATAGATATGCATGTGATGAAATAGCGAGTTAACTTGAGAAAGTAACACCAAGTTTAACTCTTGTGTAAAATGTCTATTCTGAGAGGTAAGAACTGAAGTCTACTGGCCGTGATCGTGAACAACCAATCCCTCAACGAGATCGTTAACTGAATCACTATCTGGAGCTCTGATGCTCTATCGAAGAATGCTATGCCTGCGCAGCATGTCTTCACCAGCTGTGATCTGGGACTGAAGTTCGCCCCTACTCCTGGTTGCCTCATCGAAAAATGCTGACAAGACTGTAAGCTGATTAATCTTACAGCCAATGGTCTCCCCACTGAAAATAGCATGAATGAGTGCCTCGAGCTCTAACTGAACATCAGTAAGCTCAACATAGGCACCACCCTCAATCTGATATCGACACGGTAAGCGAGATAGTAAAGTCCTCACAAACCGGAGTGCACTAGTAACGTGCTCTCTACTCTCAGCCAATTCTGACACCATAGTCTCCTCTATCTTTGCCTTGAAAACCAATTGTGTTTTCCAAGAGTAGAGAGCTTCTCTATCCTCTGCATCTGTGACTGATTCATATGCCATACTCAAGTGAGCAATCATAATCTTATCCCGGGGTTTGTTAATTGCCATTTCTTGCTCCTTATCCTGGAGACAAAGACAGAGCTCTCATGCATTGTACCGTAACTGATATAACTCTGTCAGCATAGAATGGCCTCTGGCAACGAACTCCTCTTCCCACTCATCCAAACGCTTGCCATATGCAGCTAAATGATTAAGTTAACCTTGTTCTGCTGGAGACTCAAGCATCGGTGGGAGTGTGGTAATGGCATCTGACCTGTGAACAAGACCAGAAATGTATTGACGAAGTTGTCTGATTTCAGCCTTGAGGGCTGCCTTATCTTCTCCGTCCTTTAGTATTCTATCTCTAGCACTATCTATAGCAACCTGTAGTAGATGAACCTGAGTCTGACGTGTGCTACGACCAAGGTTGACTGTGATAACTTCGAAGTCTTGAGATTCCAACTCAGCCAAGCTCTTCCCCTGTGGAGGTACAACAGTCCCGACTACAATCTCCATGTCAGTATTCCTCTGCACGTGGACCATATTCTTGACCCTCTTGTCTGGCGCATCTTGATAAATCTCATCAAAATCAGAATGATTAAGAACATAGGATGGCTGCCTCCTCTTCCTTCCAAGCTGAGCTTCGATCCAAGATTGATCTCGACTAATGCTACTGGAAGGGTTTGTACTAGCAACAAGAGGTTGCGACGAAAGTGAATGTGTAGAGGACCCACTGCGAGATGGAGAGTCTAAATCCAATTCAATGTGAATTGGGGCTGATAACTGCTCTGGAATTGGTATAGGAACTTTAGGCTGGACCTCAGGCACTGGCGGACTCTGAACTGGCCTCTGAACTGGCTCTGTGATAGGCTGTCTATCAGGCTCTGTTTGGGTTTTGACGAGGAAGGTAGTGAAGGCTTTGCCACTACTGGCGGCTCTGGTCTAGGCACACTTACCCTCTTGGTCTTCTTGCTGTCGAGGTAAAGTATACTGTTCTGAATAACTCTACTTGACCTCTCCTTCACTGTTGCATACTCCTTGGCATACCAATCAATTGCTGGTAATGGTTGTGTATCGACCTGTTCTCTAAAAAATTGAGGAAGGACTTCTCCCTCATCATCTGATAAACCTCCCACATCTTCTGATAAGAAAACAAAAATCTGTGAGATAGAGAAATGGCCATAGCTGCGTCTGCGAACCTCAAAGTCATCTGCGTAGTTTGCCCAATAAGCTTCCATAGAAGACTCATGAAATATGCTTCCAGCAAGGTGAGTTGTATAATGACCTGAAAGATCATAGGCATGGGCTTCAACAAGATACTTTGGATGATATTTCTCGAGCTGTTGCCCTGCTACTTTGGCATCAACCGCCGTGTTGCACCAATACATTCCAAATTGAAGAGGAAAGTTGATAGATGGTCTGTGCCTACGGTGTAAAAGACGATGAACATCATGCATCTGTCTCAGGAACTCCATAAAGATTGTCTTATTCGAGGGATAATGTGGAAGCATAGCTAGATTTCCTGTAAATCCGTATACTCGGATGTAGGTATATGTCGGGAACTGAATAAACCAATCTGCCCAACTATCCATCGCTGACCTAGCAACTGCCGAGATACGAACGTGCAACTCCCGGTCTAAATTTCTCACTGTATAAGTCAGGAAAGCGTCATGAACACGCTTGAAATGACGTTTAGCCTTATTGAACTCAAGCTGATCATACTACTGATAGACTTTCTGAACACTGAGAATGCCCACGGTGTTTAGTCCTCAGAACTGACCCTGATAAGCAATCAAATACACAAGATACGAACATATTTGAAACTCATGAGCAACTAGGAAACCGGTGATCTGCTTGTGGATAATATCGCTGATGAAGGATGCCCAGTCATAATGTTCATGCCCAGATATGATGCGGCCAATAATGTAATACAGCCAAGGCTGAAAAATATTAGCATGTGGCTGACTTGAGACACAATTCAGGAGTGTAATTAGAATTGCGTATTCATCCTTGTACTCACCACGACCCACATTCTTTGGTAATCTGTTCTTTGCTTGCTTTAACCATCTTTCTGCCATCCTTTTTTGACATTTGTCCATATCAGCATTGAATGCCTACTCACACTGCTCTATAGAAATAACAAGACTGTTCGAGTGTTGAGGTATACTAAAACTTCTTTCAATGTCCTCAGGCTTGAGACTGCAAATAACTCGTCCATCAACTCACACTATCTCACGAGTAGTAGAGTTGTAATTCTTAATACAAGACATTATGAACTCAACACAACTAACGGAGATAGGTATAGAAGCGGCCTCCAACAACCTGGACTGCTGAATGTTCTGAATAATCGGACTTCTAATCTTGACTAGATCTAAGATTGCTTCTGGCAGCACTTTGTGAAGATCTGTCTCAACTGTCCCGAGGAAGTCCTGAGTAAGACTGATTTGGTCCTGTATTCGAGCTAAGTGTACTGCAATCTGGAAAACTCGCCTGTTGACTGTGAACTCGACTATATTCTGACAAGATTTCTGGAGAGCTAAAAATAGCCTGCTGAGGCTAAAAATAGCCTTTCCAAGAATTATTTTCTGCGAAAAATCTGAGATATGGGTTTTGTTCAGAAAAAGATTCTAAGACAACCCAGAGCGTCAGAAATGCGAAAATCTAACCTCTACTCGATCATGCAAAGAGTTTTCAGTTGAGAAAATTAGTAACTCGAGAATGAATGTTCTGAAGTTAAAAATTCCTGGAAAATCAAACGCACAATTTGAATTCAAGGAAGTTACATAGAAATGATCTAGATGTTTAGACTTGTCGAATTTGGCAATTTCAGGAACATGCGAATTGGAATTTGAGAGAAATCTAAGAACCAAGGAGGAAAAAGACGTTTTTTGTATGCTCTTCTTCAGTGAAAAACGCCCTTGAATTCCTCAAATTGTTGATAAATATGAACTTTTAAACTGCAAAAAGATATGTTAGATAAAATCACCTTTGGTAGCTGATGAAGAAATCCGCCTTTGATTTTGAAAATCGCCTTTGCCTTGAAGAATTGCGAATTTCTTTGAATTTTGCGCCTTTGTTCTGGAAGAAACACTAACTTGCCTCTTGAGAAATTATGAATTTCTATTGAACTCTGAGAATTCACCTTTGCAAACTGAAGAATTGAATTTGCTTTGAAAAATACGAATTTCTCTTAAGATATGAATTTCCTTTTAAGAAATACGAATTTCTTTTGAAGCTTGGTGAATAATAAATGAAGGCGCCATGTTTAAATAAGAGAAAATTCACACCAACTTGTGAACAGCAAGATTTAAAACCCTGACTGAAATAGATGCCTTCTAATTGAACCCTTCTCAGTTTCACTGCCACTGACTCGGAGTTTGAAATTAAATAATAATAAAATATTCATCATCATGCAATTTGAAATCTTAGCATAAAAAGGGCGCCAACTTTAGAAAATCACCATTTAATGCCAAATATGCATAATAAATATTAAATATTATTCAACTTCAGTTGACAAACCAGATGAAGCTTTAGGCTTCACTGTTAGACTTCATTGATTTCGAAAACATCATTCAAGCTTATAGTTGTCCATTTGCTCAAGATATTGCACTTTTTATTAACTTCCTACTTTGTAGCTGAATACAAAGTTACAACTGGCCATCTTCGACACTGAATCCTGAATGACTAGATAATGCTGAGACTGAACTGAGATATTCATCGCGAAGCCTGCGGAGCAAAGAAGAAATGTCTGCTGGGAGTCGTCACTGCAAAATCCATCATTTAATACCTCAAAAAATTAGGCGTTCTTGATTAAATTCTTTTACAGGTACCAGACTTGAACCATTTTCCTAAATTGTCATCTGATACTTCAAACGGCTAGTGACAGCGAACGGTGAACCCTGCTGACAAGAAATCAAGCTCACTGTGTGACTGGAGACATTCTGCATCCAATGGATATACGCACGACATCTGGAAATTGCATTAAGGGCCTCAAAAGTAAAAGCGCCCCTGGCCTTTAGTTGCACTGGCAGCATTTTGACGAAAGTGTAACTTTCCTCCAAGTACCCTACTTTGTCCTCCGATACTGAGAGCTGGGATGATCCGATTCGAGCCACGTTTGTTTTAATGGATAGCTAGAAGGATTGAGAAGAGAAGTCTCTAGAGGCGACGAAGCAAGAAAATTGCTTCTAAGACCTCAAATAGAAGGGCGCCTCTCCCAAGATGGAATAAACGTCCCACACAGCCATTTTATGAGTTGTCTTCACTTTTCAGCATTTCGCCAAAGACCTCGCACGTACGAGCGATTGCCAAATCCCGAAGGCTGATGGCTGGGCTCGTTCGATAGATAAAGTAATTATGCTTGAATCCCGTGAAGACTTTGAAAGCGAACGACCTCATCTGACAGGCCTAAAGGCTAGGCGCCTCTAGCCTACAGAAATACAATGAAAACTTTATACCAGTCCGCCCGTGAAACTACGTGTTTGGTAGAAACTCTGCCATGATCACCTGGAATGTCAGATCAACAGGCAACTTGGTGTGTTGCGAAGCTGGACTAGCATAGTATTGATGTCAGGAAGACCTCGTCTGCAAATTGGACCATCTTAAGGGTCATTTTAACCAGCGCCCCTGAGCTATAGTTGTGCTGGAAATGCAATGAAGAAGCTGAAAGACGTGAAAACTCCATTATAAGCTCATCTTCAGATGTCGACTGCCGGAGCTCTAGGACTCGGACGACTGCGTTTGATAACTCGTTGGACAAGCAGACTAGTCGTGAAGAGATTGACTGCATTAGTCATCAGAAAAACCAAAATCTAAACCTCCTTTAAGAAGGGCGCCTTCAAGCTACAGGCGCGCTTTTACTGGAAAAAGACAAGTTTTTGCCATGTGAAACTTTGGAATCTTCAACTTCTGTTGCTAGTTGCGGAGTTACGAGTCTCAGATAGCTTCGCTAGATAGCTCATCGGATAGCCAGACCAATTCTAAAGAGTTTGACTGTATTTATGAGCACTTTCAACAAGATCTTGACCTTCAAACAGAAGGGCGCCCCTAGGGCTACAGTTGCGCTTTCTTGCTTTTCTCTGAGAAATCCTCATGATTTAATCACTAAAAACTCCGTCTTGACCACTGAAATGACTATGTGCAACGTGAAATGCTGTCGCGAAATGCTCTTCCATCATGAAATGCTCCATTCTGAGTCTTTGATTCAGGTTCTGATCAATGAAACTGCCTTTGATTGACAAACTACTGACAAAACTCCATGCTTGATATTGCCCAAAAACTATACTTTGATATCATTTTAGCAAGGTTAAGACTCTTTTAAACAAAATGCCTTGATGAAGCAAAAATTTTGGTTTTGGGTACAACAAGTTAAATAATTTTTAATATTTATTTTGCATATTTTGGCATTAAAGTGGCGAATTTCTAAATTTGGCACCTTTGCAAATAGCATAATGAATATTTTATTATTCGAACTTCAGGTCAGTGTCAGTGTGACTGAAGGGGGTCCAATTAGAAGACTTCTATTCTTGTTAGGGTTTAAAATCTTGCAGTTCACAAAATGGTACGAATTTTCTTTATTTAAGCATGGCGCCTATTATTATTCATTCTCACAGCTTAAAGAGAAAATTCGTAATTTTCAAGAGCAAATTTATATCTTTAGAGGAAATTCGTATTTCTTAAGGAAAATTTATATCTTCAAGGTAAATTCGTATTTTTCAAGGAAAATTCATATCTTCAAGAGAAAATTCGTAATTTTCAAAGAGCAAAGGCGTATCCTTAAGGCAAATTCGCAATTCTTTAGTTTGCAAAGGCGAATTCTCAGAGTTTAAGGAAATTCATAATTTCTCAAGCAAAGGCGATTTTCAAAAGCAAAGGTAGATTTCTTATCTATTTCCAAAGGCGATTTCTCCAATCACATTCTTTTTGTAGATTCCAGTTCACTTTTATCAGCAATTTGAAGAATTCAAGGGCAATTTTCATTGAAGAAGAGCATACAAAAAACGTCTTTTTCCTCCTTAATTCTCAAATTTCTCTTAGATTCCAATTCGCATGTTCCTGAAATTGGCAAATTCGACAAGTTCAAACATTTGGATCATTTTTATACAGTTTCCTCGAGTTAAAATCGTGCATTTGATTTTTCAAGAATTTTTAACTTCAGAACATTCGTTCTCGAGTTTCTAATTTTCTCAACTGAAAACTCTTTGCATGGTCGAGTAGAAGGTAGATTTTCACATTTCTAACGTTCTGGGTTGTCGTAGAATCTTTTTTTGGACAAAACCCATATCTCAAATTTTTCGCCGAAAATAACTCTTCAAAAGGCTATTTTTAGCTTTCTAGAAATCTTGTCAGAATATAGCCGTGTTCACAGTCAACAGGCGAGTTTTTCAGAGTGTAGTTCACACAGACTGAATTCAAGATCAAATCGGTCTTAATTCATGATTTCGTCTGAAAAGCTGAGACCGATTTGTATCAAGTGCTTTCAGAGGGTTGACAGGTGTAGTTACTCAAATCCATATGGTTGTATGCCTTGTATGGCCGATTTTCTTCCAAAGCCGGTTTAGAGGGTTGATACCGTTGGAATTTTGCTTGTGTAGCAAGTTCGTTTGCATTTCTCACAACCAGAGTGTGCGCAGTCAAACTTCATAGTTTCGTCATGCAACACTCTTTCATTAAAGAGAAGCGTCAAAGACATCAAGCTGCAGAAGAAATAGTGGCCATCACTTCAGTTACGAAGCTGCCAAAGTTATAAGTCAGTGAAATGCTAGTTTGAATGTGCAAATATTGCCACGTTTGCTCAAAATTGCTGACAAATAGTGAATTGTGACGACCTTTAGATGCTGATGCAGTCAATAACCTCATGGAGGGGTTACTTGCTCGAGATCACTTCAATTCCTACCTCTCAGAATAGACATCTTACACAGGAGTTAAACTTGGCGTTACTTTCTCAAGTTAACTTGCTGTCTTATCTCATGCATATCTATTCTGAGATCAGCTTTATTCACTTGGAGTTTTATTTAGGGTTTTCGTTAACTGATGGTAGTGTTCCAGTTAATTTGCTTTCAATAAGGACGTGCATGCTTGCACAATTGTCCATTTTTAGATTAGATGTTTCGGTTAACTGATGGTAGTTTTCCAGTTAACTGTATAGTTTCCTTTATTAGGGTTTAGCAATAAATCTTGCATGCATTGCAAGACTGTAGTTGATTCAAGGTGATTTTAGGGTTCCCTACACCTTTTGATGTCTATAAATAAGAGCTTTTGCTCATTTGTACATAACTTTTGCACGAGAGAGAAATATATGTTGTGCCCACCTTGCCCTCAATATTGCTTGTTCTGTATCTGTTCATGCGTTTTTACTATTATGATAAATTGTCATGCCACATAGGGTTTCATGCAATTATAATGGTGAATTCTTTCCTATTTTGTGTTCAATAAACTTGTCCAGATTGAGATGATAGTTGTGCCACCTTGCCTTCAAGTAGAGAATCTGTACTGGGTTATCGTGTGATGTGTGTGAACAATAAACTTATTTGGATTGAGCTGATAGTTGTGCCACCTTGCCTTCAAGTTGAGAATCCGTACTTAGTTTATCGTATATTGTTGTTTCCAATAAACTTGTTTAGATTGAGCTGATAGATGTGCCACCTTTCCTTCAAGTTGAGAATCTATACTTGTTTATCGTCAGATAGTCAACCATGCTCCATTTCCTCATGCTCTATTTTCTTGAGGAAACTGGATAGATTTAAAGTAGTTAGCTTATTTGTAGTTAATGATCTGCGAAACCAGAAAATCCTTAGCTGCAACGTTCTTGGTTTTCTTAACCTTGTGCCTCTTCCAGCTGAGAACAAAAAGATAGGACTTAGATTACTTTTCTTTTCCACGCATTCCAGCACTACGAGGGAGCTTCCCCTCCTAATTTGAAGAGCACTCATAACGCAGTGTGCATAGATGTCCGTACAGACCTGCACTCCAGAGGTGTTAGTTTTTACGCCAACATACCCATACCTAATCCCGTATCAGAACTGAGATCTTAGTTATAAAACTACATTTTTTACTAGGAAAATATTGATTGCACTGAATGCAATCTTTATTACAAAATTCTATCTACTAAAAGTAAACTTGAATTTTGGCAATCTTATGTTAAATTGCCACTAAAAATTACAACAATGTTACAAACTAAACTAGAATTCACATCTCTTGCATGACAAGAGATCTTGAAATATGAAATATTCCAAGCCAATTTTTTTTGTTTTTTCACATTACAGATTACAATCAATGCACCCATTACGGTTAGATGATAAACCCAAACGTACTGAAGCAACTCTAACCAGTATGTACACCAGGATCCCGATGTGGGCAAGGTGTGAGCATTGGTCAGAGGATCTGAAACAAAGTGCTTATGCAGGAAGTAACTCTAACCAAGAATGGCGCCGATGATGGCGAGCATATGGTCAGAGGATCTTCTAATCTAAATGCTGAAAGGGAACTCACGTCAAGTATGTGCTACCCAATCCAATACGGAGTGAGGGGCGACCATATGACGAAGTGATTACAATAATAGTGCTTGAAAGAGAAATGCTGAAAGCTGAAAACGCTCAACACCCAGAATGTGCTTGCTGACCCAGAGTGGGAAAGTAGCTACCATAGGGTGGAGAAGAATTAAATACAATACAAATTGCTGAGAGTAAGTAGAGCATTACAATCGGATAACGCAAGAATCTAAATTGCCGTCAGTACTACTGCCAGCTTACAATATATAAATGATATCTTGCTAACAATTGCGAATCAGCATAATGAATAGAGTGCAACAATATTAGAGGATTACTTTGCTGAGAAATAAAGCTTAAAACTGCAAGAGCATAATCAGATCCAACCTTTTTCACTTCGACAATCTTCCATGAAATATCCTCGAAGCCTTTAAGAGCTCCCGACACCCATCCAATGACGAAGTTGGAGATTTATACAAACTGTATGACAATTCTGTATTTCTTCATAAAACCAGCAACATAAAGAATTCTATAATAGCTCGGATCTCCCTTGAAACTCACACAAATAACATAAGACTGAATGCAAATCACTAGTATGATGGAGGCGCTTGAACAAAGAACAAGAGACAGGCCTATAATGCAAGCTTTATATAATGCACAAATTCCAAGACAGCATGAGAAGTACGGCCCAGCTGAAAGGGGCGATTCTCTTTATAAAATCGGATCCTTCAAATTAAAATCTACAAATTTGCAAACATGGGCGCCTAGCCAAGAAGGATGGAATGAAACAATACCCACAATGAATTTTTGTGTCTTTTGTGATTTACAAATAAAAATACGGATCTGCTGTAGCAAACTTGCAAAAACCAAAAACATCTAATATGCCAAAAACTGAATCTACTTGGACAAATGCAGATTACAATGCACAAATCCCAATGCACTCATAAACTAGACTAAAATCACCACTAGTTGTTGTCTTACAAACAAGAAGCGATGCCCGAGCTAGGAGGCCTTCATTCCTCGAAGCAAATCCGCAACCATTTCGGCAGCATAACAATAGCATAGACCAAAGATGTGAAATGATGCTCAAAGCCTTCCTTTTATAATTTTCTCGTTGACTTCTCAAAACCCTAAACTCCTCTTCAAGACAAAACCCTAATCTTTTCCAGAGGTGGCGTCCTTTTCTTCAAGCTCAATATTGATATTTTTAATTAAATTCCATACTTTGATAAATGCGCCCAATATAAGCTTGCTTTGACTTTGATAAATAATAAAATAATCATTAATGAAGCGCCACCCTCAAAAGGACCACTTTTCAAAACAACATAAAGTCAATAGACTAGGCCAAGGGTCAACGTTAAAATATAATATTAAAACGTGACCTTTTAATTAAATATATCAACTTATCTCTCCAATTGTGCCCTGAAGCCAATAATGACCAAGTCAACTGACCAAACTGAAGCCGGAAGTCAACTAGGCTGAACCCAACTGAAAAGCTGCCAAAAATAGAATTTACTAAAAATAGTAAATTCTAGAAAATGCTCTGAATGCCGAAGTGAACACACCACTGCGAAGCTCTCTGAAAACCCAGAAAGAATCCGCCATTGAATCCACTAACTCCGAGCAAAGACATCCTCAAAAATAGGAAACCCTAATTTTACCATCTGACTAGCCTTTGGGTTTCCAGAAAAAAGGCCAACGGTCACTGGAAAGATCATACTCGAGAAGGGGACATTACAATCCGCCCTTCCCAAAATTGCTTGTCCTCAAGCAAAACCACCATAACTCCAAAAATTTTAAAACTAATCCATACGCAACAAGTATGATTCCTGGTTCCCAAACCAATCGCAGGAAGGACCCACCATGCCGATGCTGCTCCACTCTGAGCACAACCGTGAAATCATCATGCCTATGCTGCACTAACCTTCCTTGTAACCCCAAAGTGTTACCATCCAGGATACTCAAACCGAAAGATCTTAAAGGAGGGGGATCAAAATCATGCAACCTCTCATGTCCACAATGCCCCGAATTAACAGTATCAACCATACTACTGTCAATCACAATTCCAACCCCAAGAGTCTCAAAATATAGATTCAAAGCATGGGGTAGCTCATTGTCATGAACCAATAATGAAAATAAACCATCAGAGTTTGCATCACAAACCTCCAAAGTGGCTGAAAAACACGCTAAAGCCATCTCCACAAAAAACTACCACTTCTTTGATCAGGAGTGAGGTACCAACTCTCCTGAATGAAAGTAACTCCATAAGTAAGGTGGCTGGTCTGCCTCCAACCAGCAAACTCGTGTCTCAAAATCTGCCCTTGTCTGAGCTGAAAGTCACTTCCAAGAACTACAGATCGTTGATCATTCCAACCCATATTCAAAATTTCTCTCCAATCCATTTGTTGATGAACAAACGGAACCATCAAGTAGCTGGAAATGAAGGGAACAACATCAACAAGTCTGGAAATTTGTTCCTTATCCCTCAAAGAGTCTTTTCCATCAGTAATAAACTCTAACAACCCAAGTTGAGAATCCCAAGCATGGATACCCAACTAAAAGTGATTTTCAACACACTGCAAAGAAATCTCTACACATTCCTGTTGTGACGTTTTTCACACATCGCCCCATTGCAAATGGGGACCCCCTAATTTTGGCTTTGCTTTTCGGTCGTTTTGTTGTCTCTCTTTTCTACTGTCTATCTTTCCGGGATTTGTGCCTGTGTGAGCTTTAAAACTTGCCAAGTCTTAAAAAGGCCCCATCTTTCCTAGTGAAAAGTTAAATTGAAAAACCTACCGTGTGTTGTTTTTCACGCACTCCCAGCAAATTTTCATCAGGTTCTGAGGTACTTACTATTTTTAGTAAGTATGAAATTCCAGCAACCAGCTATTTTGAGATTCCGATCATCACACTGCATTCGGGCATATCAAACCGCTTGCATGGCAAAATTTGAGCGAAAACAGATAACTTACTATTTTTAGCAGTCGGCTTCCCGCACGAATTCCAGGGGTTCGATGCAGAGTTTTTCTTTGCATGTTGGCATATTCCTTCCGGTTTTTCGAGACCTTCGCGACGGTATAACATGCAAGACGAGACGACCACTTTCGAATTCAGCCTTCTGAGGCTATTTTTAGGGTTTGCATGTCGAGGTTTCTTTTGCATGTCAGGTTTCTTTTGCATGTCCTGATGGGTTTTTCGAGAGCTTCGCGATGGTGTGACATGCAAATGAGGATTCTCACTCAGTAAGGAACTTGCTATTTTTAGCAGGTGTGACCCGGCAGCTGCCTCCCAGCAGTTCAGATTCACAAGCTGATCACAATGCCACAAAAACGAAGGGAAACAGAGTTCATTTGATACGCATGCAAAGCGAATTAGGGTTTCCAGCTTCGAAGCCTAAAAATAGGCGTAAAAACTCAGAATTTTCGAAATCCGGTGTAAACCACCGCGATCAGCGTTCTTCAGGTTATCTGCTGGTAAAATTTCAAGTCAAACGGAGCACTTACTATTTATAGTAAGTCAATTTGGAAACTGGCTAAAAATAGTAAGTCAGATGCATGCGTCAGTGTCAGCCGACAGGTCACGTGGTGAGGAGCGCCTCATCAGAATTTCAAGTCAATCGGAGCAGTGGAGCTATCAGAAACATGAGGTTACTATTTATAGTAAACCACCTTCAGAAACATGCTAAAAATAGCAGGGTGACTAAAAATAGCAGTGCCGACAGGTTGATAAGGTGATGAGGATGCGGTGTGCAAAATTTTAGGCCATTCTGAGCTTCAGAAGCGCAAATTCAGAGGACTTACTATAAATAGCAGGGCACGTAAGCTGGCGAAAACGAGAAAAATGTCTAAGTCTGATTCTCATCCTGTAGCCTACTTCAGATGTGCCCAAGGAGAAATAAGTTGATGAAAATATTCTAAGTCACTGTCAAATCCTCCTGCCATGGCAAAATGCGCCCAAAGCTGGAGTGGTCAATGAAAGTCAACATTTCCATCCTGCAGTAGGGGCAAAATGCGCCCAACTTGAAGAAGGAAGGTTGGAAAATTTTTCTAAGTATGAAATTCGTCCACCACCCCCCTCCAAATGCGCCCATCCTCCTCAGGGGGTGAAATGCGCCCAAGTCATAAGCTGGTCAAAGAAAAGTCAAACATATCTCATCCTCCTCCATGGGAAAAATGCGCCCAAAGTCATGCATGTCAGGACAAAAGCAAGGAAGCTGAAGAGTCACTCAAAGGCGTTGTTATCCACCAGCTAGGCCAAAATGCGCCATGTCTAGAAGAAGTCAACAAGTCAACAAAATTCATCCTCTTCATATGCTTGAATGCGCCCAAGTGCAAGGGGGTCGAAGGAGTCAAAGGCGTTCATCCTTCAAGCATAGTAAAATGCGCCCACTTCCAGCTAATGGCATGCAAAATAAATTCTAAGTGTCAAGCTTCATCCACCTCCATAGGTGAAATGCGCCCAAGCATGCTGAGATGAGGACAAAAAAAAGTTGACTTTCTCTTTCCCCCTTTGAATGCGCCCAAAACAGAGCATGTGAAGACAAGAAATGGGAGTTGAAGAGTCATCCTTTGCCTACATGGAAATGCGCCTAGTTTGAGGTGTAATAAGTGAATGGAGGTGGTAATTAAGGTGAAAATACTTCAAAGCGTGGTAAAAGAAGGGTGAATGTTGGCGTGGTGAAGTTAGATGTCCCTCTTCAAGTGCAAAATGCGCCCAAGGTAATGGGTGTTAGAGATTTTTTGCAAGGCGTGTGAAATGTGGAATGAAATGCTAGGCGTGATTTTAAATTTTCTTCAAGTATGCTATATGCGCCTAGGGTAGTAGGTGTTGGAAAAAAGTTCTAAGACGTGTGGTGGTGAAATGAAAAAAATTGCTAGGCGTTGGAAAAATATTCTCCATGGCGAGTGATATGCGCCTAAGATGTTGAGTAAAGGCAAAATATAAAATATAAAATATCTCTAAGGCCTTGGAATTTTAATTGCCTTGCAAGTGTGGAGTTAAATATAAAATGGTGAGTGGCAAATAAAATGTGCCAGGCACCTCTATGAAAAATTTTCTAAGTGAAGTTGATATTTTCACAGGCAAAATTGATCGAGTTGGATATAAAATTTTCTAAGGCAAAATTTTCGAAGTGATTCAAAAATTTCTAAGGCGCAAAATATTTTCTCCCTTAGAAAAATGCTTAAGTCTGGAGAGGTGATGGAATTTTTCTTGAAGCACAGATGAGCCGCCAAAGATGAAGTCAGTGAATGTCAGCTTCACAAGATTGATAAAAATTTTCCAAGTCAGAGCAAAATTCTTAGAGGGGATCGAAGAACGAGAATAAATTTGATGAAAGAATATTTTCTAAGGTTCAAAATTCTAGAAAATCAAATGAACCCATTCGTTGGGTACCCATGGATTCATCACGTTCTGAGGAAAATTTTCTTCTGGGTATCAAAGATTATCGATGAGAAGTTGATTTTAAGGTCTTCCATGCTCCGCTTCGGCCTTCAGGGTGAAAACTTTTGATGGGCACTCAAATAATGAATTTCCTAAGGGAAATTTGAAAAACTTTCTAAGGCAAGTATGAAGAAAATGTGTTTTCAAGGTAAAATCCTCCAGACAATGAATCTGAAAATGATCGCCTAGATGATTTTTGATCAAATTCCTGATGAAAGAATTTCTTCTCGAATCTGGGTTGGATGAAATATCGGAGTGAAGTGCGCTAGGCAAAATGCAAGATGGGTTGGAAAATTGGCTAAGGCATGAAGAATGTGAAAGCAAAGTTGACTATCGAGGACGATGACCGCTTGGAGATCAAAGCATGAAAATGCAGGTAAGTAAAGTGAATTTATATTATGAAGTGTTCTAATACTCTTCTCCTCACTTGTTTTGCAGGAGGAATGTCAAGGCCAGAGCACGATGACTTGAAGTGATGAAGCAAGTGATTCAAGATGACATTTCAACCTCGAAGAAAAGGTTACAAGAAATTGGCTAAGTGTTAGCTCAAGTGACAAAGATGAAATGTTTTCAAAACTCAAGATGAAGAAATGATGGAAGCTCGAGCGGAGTTGAAGAATGACGTCAAGAAAGAAGATCAAGGATAGTGTGAACACATCTACAAGCGGAGTCTTCTAGAAGACTGATTATGGGAATTTATTGCCTTTTCTATTTTTGGGAGTGAGTGGGAATCTTTGATTCATTTAATGTACCATTCCCAATTCTGGCGGTTTTTAGGGTTAGGGCTGAGGTGGCACGATTCTGGCCACCCTATTAATTGTAACCCTAGCCATCTTTTGGACTGGGCTAGCTATATAAAGGGGGAGTCCCCCTCATTTGTAACTCAGTATTAGAAAGTAGACAGTAGAAAAGATTAGAATAGACATAGAGTAGAGGGACAACTTAGAAGTAGCTTAGTATAGATTGATAGTGTAGTTTGAAGAAGAGGGAAAGTTTTCCCTTTGAAAACATTGTAAGAAATTGTTGTGAACACTCTCTCAATAAAAGAGTTTTTCATTGATGGTGAACTTCGTCTTTGTTGTGAGTAGCTAGCAAGGTTTCTTCGTCCTTCTGATTCAAGTAGTGACTTAAAGTAGAATAAGTTTCATTTCATGCAAGTAGAAATAGAAATTGTGGAATGTGGCGTTTGATCTAAGCAACTTCGTCTATCCATACCACTAGTGTATTTGCTGATGGTGAATGCGCCTTGTGTGGTCAACTGGAATATCATGTACTTAACTTCGATCATGATTTGTATGTCTATATGCGTCGTTGTGATGGTATTTTCATGCTAAGTTGTGATTTGAACACCTTGAACCACTCCTCTGAAGATTGCACCGACTCCGTGGAAGCTGTCCGATGCAAGGCAAAGCGAAGTCCAGTTAGAAGTTTGCTGAAGTTGAGCTCTATATCCCACGCCTTAGAATAGATTTAGACTCTCTGAACCCTACCCTATTTCAATTCAGTACTTTCCGGTTAGAATAGGAAACCCGTGCTTCATAGACAAATCTTTCAAGCATTTGAATTCCTTTCTCCGCTGCCGAACAATTCCGTAAGTCCCCTTGAAATACCAGCAAAATCACATCGAGCCAAACTGAGCCTATTCGCATTAAAGGAACCTTGGAGTTGAACGCACGAACTTTCTGGCAATCTTAGCGTGTGGAATACTTTGATCAAGAGAGAATAGGGAAGGCGTTGGCAACTTTATTCTGCGTTGGTGCGGTCACGAAAAACACATCAACAATTCCCAAGTGCTAGTGAGAACCACGTGCCTTCTCACGAGACTGATGCCCCATCTAGTAAATCCTTGAAGCTTAACCATGAAAGCTTCCACCTTAAGGGAGTATGAAACATAAAGTGGCTTCAAATTCAGCTCCCAAAACTGATCAATATGATTCCAAACATCATTCCACCCAAGGGATGGATTGTCAAGAGTGCACCCACCAAAGTCTAGTTCACCTTTTTCCCATTCCTCCTGAGTAGTAGGTCTGAAATCTTCACTCGTTGCTGCTGTAATGAAGTTACCAACAGCTACCAAGACTTATCTCATCAACACCTTGATGTCATAGATGTTGAAATTTCCTTGCTTCGTCACCTCCCATGTAGAACCTTCATCCTCAAACCCACTTATGCATTCATTACTAATCAGCATACGTGGCACATCCACATGGAGTGAGATCAAAGCATCCTTAGATTGGAGTTCATGCTTGACCTCATGCTGGGTCACTTCACTACTTGACTCATCTTTCAAAGCAAAGAGAGGATTGTCATAAGTTGCTTCAGCACCCACTTCAAAGAAGGGATTGTCAAAGACTTGGAAGCCATTCCTTTCGCCTCGCTGCCCCAAATCTGCACATGCAACTTCTAACTTTCTTGAAATGCTTTCAAGATCAAACTCCTCTTGAAGACAGTCAAGATCTCCAATCACTTGATGGATTTTTTCAGCTCCTTGTGCATCCTCTTGCTCCTTGAAAAGTTTGAAATCTGCAAACTGGTCTTCAACCTCTGTTAGACCCAACTGAGTTTCTTTCAACTCGTCCTTTATTGATTTAAGCTCCAGAGTGAGCTCACCAATCGTACTCTCCTTTTCATGAAAAGCACAAATGGCCTTCTTTGCAACTTCAATGACATGATCCCGTTCTCCAATAGAGTGTATGTACTCGGACGTCAAGGTCTCCAAGGAATTTCTGATAAGTTGCAAATTAGGAAGAGTAACTTCATCGGTCACTCCTCTACATCTCTCTTCAAGCCGAGCCTTCCAGTAAAGCTCTTCAACCAAGCTATGTGCGTAGTCAGACAGGCATAGAGCTTGCACTTCCTTGTCAACGAATACCTTGAATTGACCCTCCCACTCATCAGAATGCGAAGATGGTGAATTGCTGGTTGGCTGCTCTTCAAAATCAGAACTTTGTTTTGTGACATCGCTGTCCTCAGAGCTGCTCCAACCTTCTTGTCTTTCATCCTCAACTAACGGAGAATGTTCAGTGTCATGGAGAGGGACATACTCCACAGTTTCTTCACCCTCAAGCTTGCAAGCAGCTTCTTGCCTTGGTAGATCAGCCTTGTGATCTAAAACCACATTGAACCTTTCTTTTTCAACAGCCGTAAGGTCTTCAAGCTCTTCATCCACCTCACTGCCATCTTGATCAAAGGCTATGGCAGCCCCTGACTCAAACGAACAATCATTGAATGCTGTTTTGAAAGTTTCGGAAGTAACAACATCCTCCTTGGTGGCTGCAATCAACTTGAAGGGATCACCATGGAGCTCTTCAGAGTAAGCTTCTTCATCAAAAACAACTTCTCCTTCGGCCTCCTCATAGCTTGCAACGTAGACAATATTTTGGTCTTCATCAGGATCAAAGGGAAATTCATCCCACAAAGGTTCTTTGTTATACCTCGGTGCCAACACACCTGGATCCCAAATGCCAAGGGGTTGACTGAGATGATCAACAGGAAGAGGTTTTTCATGCTTCACTGGAAGTATTGACTCGATGAATAAATCAGTTCCTGAATCTCTTAAGCTGATATCTTCAAAAGCAATTTCTTCCAATGGTTTGGTTTGTTGGTCAAACCTAAATCCAACAATGTCATCACCGAAATGAAGTGAAGATTCTTCGATGCTGCTTGTTTCGAAAACTTCACCTTCATTATCTTTTATGGAACTATCATGAGAAAGTATGTTGCTGATTTCCTTATGTGGAACTTCTTGGGAAGTTGGGACAGCAACAAGAGAAAAACTATCCCTCACTAAATCTTCAACAAGAGGAGGTACAAACACATTGAAATCATTACCAACATCATCACTTTGGTAATGGTCATAAGCTGATTCAAAGACACCAATAGTATTTCCTTCAACTTGCTCTTCTTCACTTGCTATCACATGCAAGTCAAGGGGCGTATTATGAGGCTCTTCCACACACTCTTCAACTGTCACGTTTTCTCCTTCGAGCTCACGATCATTTTGATGTGATATGTGCACCTTGTTTGTGCCATCTTCAATGCTAGATGACTGATTTTTCTCTTCATCTTGCATATTTGTCGGCTGCAATCCACAAATAGGCACTTCATCTCCTTCCTTCTTTGATTCTTCGAACAAAGCTTGTTCTGCTTCCCTTTTTATCATTTTCCTAATGTGGTCCACCATCTTCAACTTTTCGGGCTCCAGTGATGCCACACACTTCAAATGGGAATCAAATGAAACATTGTACCTATAATCATCTGGCATGTTTTGATATTGCTCACGGAGTTTGGCAGCCTCATCTTCACATTGTCTTTTAAACTGTTTGGCATATTCAATGAAGTCCCTTACGACATCACTAACCTTTCCTTCCTCAGATGCTATAGGTGAATCTGACTTCTCACGACCCATAGACCTTAGAAAATACAACATCTTTGAAACTTCTGAAAGCTAATACTGAACTCAGCTCTGACCTCTGATGTAGAATCTGTTTTTTTTCTGTCAAGTGAATTCTGATGGGCACAGGATGGCAGGATCTTGGCTCTGATACCACTGAAATATTCCGAGCCAAATTTTTTCATTTTTTCACAATACAGATTACAATCAATGCACCCGTTACAGTTAGATGATAAACCCAAACGTACTGAAGCAACTCTAACCAGTATGTACACCAGGATCCCGATGTGGGCAAGGTGTGAGCATTGGTCAGAGGATCTGAAACAAAGTGCTTATGCAGGAAGTAACTCTAACCAAGAATGGCGCCGATGATGGTGAGCATATGGTCAGAGGATCTTCTAATCTAAATGCTGAAAGGGAACTCACGTCAAGTATGTGCTACCCAATCCAATACGGAGTGAGGGGTGACCATATGACGGAGTGATTACAATAACAGTGCTTGAAAGAGAAATGCTGAAAGCTAAAAACGCTCAACACCCAGAATGTGCTTGCTGACCCAGAGTGGGAAAGTAGCTACCATAGGGTGGAGAAGAATTAAATACAATACAAATTGCTGAGAGTAAGTAAAGCATTACAATCGGATAACGCAAGAATCTAAATTGCCGTCAGTACTACTGCCAGCTTACAATATATAAATGATATCTTGCTAACAATTGCGAATCAGCATAATGAATAGAGTGCAACAATATTAGAGGATTACTTTGCTGAGAAATAAAGCTTAAAACTGCAAGAGCATAATCAGATCCAACCTTTTTCACTTCGACAATCTTCCATGAAATATCCTCGAAGCCTTTAAGAGCTCCCGACACCCATCCAATGACGAAGTTGCAGATTTATACAAACTGTATGACAGTCCTGTATTTCTTCATAAAACCAGCAACATAAAGAATTCTATAATAGCTCGGATCTCCCTTGAAACTCACACAAATAACATAAGACTGAATGCAAATCACTAGTATGATGGAGGCGCTTGAACAAAGAACAAGAGACAGGCCTATAATGCAAGCTTTATATAATGCACAAATTCCAAGACAGCATGAGAAGTACGGCCCAGCTGAAAGGGGCGATTCTCTTTATAAAATCGGATCCTTCAAATTAAAATCTACAAATTTGCAAACATGGGCGCCTAGCCAAGAAGGATGGAATGAAACAATACCCACAATGAATTTTTGTGTCTTTTGTGATTTACAAATAAAAATACGGATCTGCTGTAGCAAACTTGCAAAAACCAAAAACATCTAATATGCCAAAAACTGAATCTACTTGGACAAATGCAGATTACAATGCACAAATCCCAATGCACTCATAAACTAGACTAAAATCACCACTAGTTGTTGTCTTACAAACAAGAAGCGATGCCCGAGCTAGGAGGCCTTCATTCCTCGAAGCAAATCCGCAACCATTTCGGCAGCATAACAATAGCATAGACCAAAGATGTGAAATGATGCTCAAAGCCTTCCTTTTATAATTTTCTCGTTGACTTCTCAAAACCCTAAACTCCTCTTCAAGACAAAACCCTAATCTTTTCCAGAGGTGGCGTCCTTTTCTTCAAGCTCAATATTGATATTTTTAATTAAATTCCATACTTTGATAAATGCGCCCAATATAAGCTTGCTTTGACTTTGATAAATAATAAAATAATCATTAATGAAGCGCCACCCTCAAAAGGACCACTTTTCAAAACAACATAAAGTCAATAGACTAGGCCAAGGGTCAACGTTAAAATATAATATTAAAACGTGACCTTTTAATTAAATATATCAACTTATCTCTCCAATTGTGCCCTGAAGCCAATAATGACCAAGTCAACTGACCAAACTGAAGCCGGAAATCAACCAGGCTGAACCCAACTGAAAAGTTGCCAAAAATAGAATTTACTAAAATAGTAAATTCTAGAAAATGCTCTGAATTCCGAAGTGAACACACCACTGCGAAGCTCTCTGAAAACCCAGAAAGAATCCGCCATTGAATCCACTAACTCCGAGCAAAGACATCCTCAAAAATAGGAAACCCTAATTTTACCATTCGACTAGCCTTCGGGTTTCCAGAAAAAAGGCCAACGGTCACTGGAAAGATCATACTCGAGAAGGGGACATTACAAAATAGATGATCTAAAAATAGCTGACTCCACAAAATGGTGTATTAGGCCAAAATTAGAGACAACTTAAAATATTAGGGATATAAATATCTTTAACTAAAATTAGTTTTCTCAAAATATGTTCCTCCTCGAAAACAGTAAGTTAAAAATAGGGTGACCTATTTTTAGAGCAGGATAAAAATAGAAAATTTGGATAGATGACTCTAGAGAATCTATGGAAGATTTTCCTGTATTTTGACAACAGCTGGTGAATAGGGAAAATTCTTGAAGACATTGAAACTCTAACATTCTTAACTCTTTGAATCTGACTACCATCTTCTATGAATCATTTAGCAAATCCTAGATCAAAATATTGTTCTAAAAACTCCCTAGGGTTTGATACTCATCTTTTAGCAAATTTATCCTTTGTCAAACATCAAAGTATGGACCTTAAAACACTTTGAATAACAGGAAGAGGGAATGATAATCAACCACTTTTCACCTTTACAAAATGATCTTAGATGTGATGATATCTTGTGTTTAACCATCAAGAACATGCTATTTAAATAAGGAATTTTCTTGAAACTAGACACTTTACCAAACATTCTTTGAGAATTCCCACTGACTTTTCATGAAAATCCATTGAATCATATTTGCCTTTGACAGAGAATACTACTTTCTATTCGATGGTAAATCATGCTGATATTGGGTTCCTAAGACTATAATGAAGATTACCACAACAAGTTGGTGAAAAATGAAAATCAGATGTTTATAAATAATATATAGTGTTGTAGATGACTGGTTTTCATTATTGAAACCTTTGGAACGGATGTCAATACAAGTTGAAATGACAGAAACCCTTATGCAATGATGAAACTACTCTTGTTGTTTCTTGCCAAAACCAAATTCTGCTAGTTGCTGCTTTGCTGAAGGCTGATTTTCTCTTTTGAATTTTTCCTTTTCTGGTTCTCTGCTGCAACAAAATTTGATATGTTAAAAACTTCTGATGAAGAGATGTTGATTTTAGCATTCTTATGTGATATACTTGTTGACGTGGTTTTTGAGACCGCACCAACACAGAATAAAGTCTCCCAATGGACGCTCTATTCTCTCTTGAACAAAGTATTCAGCATGCTAAGATTGCGAGTAAGATCATGCTTTCAACTCCAAGGTTCCTTAAGTGCGAATAGGCTCAGTTTGGCTCGATGTGATATTGCTGGTATGTCAAGGGGACTTACACAATTGTTCGGCAGTTGACAGCAGACAGCGGACTAAGGGTTTTCATGTAATTCAAATGATTTGGCAGGTGAGCACGGGATTCCTAATTCTAACCGGGAATGAACTGAATTTAAAAGGGTGTAGGGCCTAAGAAGTTTATGTTCTAATCTAGGGCGTGGAACATGGCGATCAATTCTCACAAACTTCAACCAAGCTCCGTTTTGCCTCTCTTCGGACAGCTTCCGCGGAACTGGTGCAATCTTCAAAGGAGTGACTCAAGATGTTCAAATCACGATTTAACATGAAGACACCATCACAACGACGCATGCCAACATATAAACCATAATCGAAGTTAAGTTTCACAAAGTTCCAGTTGACCACGCAAGGCGAACCCACCGTCAGCAAGCCCGCTAGTGGTATGGACAAACGAAGTCTTGTTCAAATCGAGCACCACATTCCACAATTGCTAACCACTTGCATGAAATGAAATCTACTTTACTTTAAGCTACTTCAAGATGCTACGTGAATTGGAAGGATGAAGAAGCCTCAACAACTACTCACAACAAAGAAGAATTCACCATCAATGAAAATTCTTTTATTATGAAAGCATACATGACAACTTCTTACAAAGTATCCAAAGGGAAGACTTTCCTTCCTTTTCAATCTAAACTACTATGCTAAGATATTACAACTAAAGTACCTCCGCTCTACTCTCTAGTCAGAAGTCTAAATTCTACTTCTAATGGATTACAAATGAGGGGGACTCCCCCTTTATATAGCTAGCCAAGTCCCAAAAGACGGCTAGGGTTACAATCAATAGAGTGGCCAGAATTGCGCCACCTCAGCCCTAAACAATGTTGCCCTAAAAACCGCCACAAAGGAGAGTGGGGTAATAAATGCGCCATAATGTCCACCATCATCCTTCTAGAAGATTCCGTTTGCAGACGCGTTCACACTGTCCTTGATCTTCCTTCTTGACTTTGTTCTTTGACTTCTTCCACTTGAGGATCTTCATCTTTGTCACTTGAGTTAACACTTAGCCAATTTCTTGCAACTTTCTCCCTTCGAAGGTTGTAATATCATCGTGCTCCACCACTTCAGGTCATCACCGTTTGGCCTCGATGTTCCTCCTGCAAAACAAGCGAGGAGAAGAGTATTAGAACACTTCATAATATAATCTTAACCTACTTACCAAGATTTTCATGCTTTGATCTCCAAGCGGTCATCGTCCTCGATAGTCAACTTTGCTTTCAAATGCCTTAGCCAATTTTCCAACCTATCTTGCATTCTGCCTGGCGCACTTCACTCTGATATTTCATCCAACCCAGATTCGAGAAGAAATTCTTTCATCAGGAATTTGATCAAAAATCATCTAGGCGATCATTTTCAGATTCATTGTCTGGAGGATTTTACCTTGAAAACACATTTTCTTCATACTTGCCTTAGAAAATTTTTCAAATTTCCCTTAGGAAATTCATTATTTGAGTGCCCATCAAAAGTTTTCACCCTGAAGGCCGAAGCAGAGCATGGAAGACCTTAAAATCAACTCCTCATCGATAATCTTCGATACCCAGAAGAAAATTTTCCTCAGAACGTGATGAATTCATGGGTACCCAACGAACGGGTTCATTTGATTTTCTAGAATTTTGAACCTTAGAAAATATTCTTTCATCAAATTTATTCTCGTTCTTCGATCCCCTCTAAGAATTTTGCTTTGACTTGGAAATTTTTTATCAATCCTGTGGAGTTGGCATCTTCTGACTGCCTCACTGGCAATTCCACTCGGACACCAGGAAAATTCATCACCTCATCAGACTTGGGCGTTTTTCCCACGGAAGAAAATATTTTGCCTTAGAAAATTTGAATCCCTTAGCATTTTTGAAATTTTTGCCTTGCCTGCGAGGAAAATTTTATTTCAACTTCGATCACCTTGCCTGCGAGGAAAATTTTATTTAAACAACTTCACTTAGAAATATTATTTTTATTATCCTGGGCGCATTTTATACCATGAAGGACACTTTTAAAAAAAAAATCTCCAACGCCTCGCATCAACCTTGCTTTCACCACCTTGTAGTTTACCCTAGCGCATATTCATCTTTTCTTGGAAAAAGAAATTCTCAACACCCAACACTTTCATCGCCCGACAAGTTGCTTTAACCTCACCACCCTAGGCGCCATATTTTCTAACACCTTGGCATTCACACTTTATTTACCTTCTTAGCAACATCAATTTTCAAATCCAGGCGCACTTCTCACTTGAAGAGGATATATTAAATCAAGACTCTAGCGCCTAGCACATCACTTTCACCTTGGCATTTTCTACGCCTAGCATATTTCATTCACACCACCTTAGGCGCACAGCATTTGGAGAATAATATTACCACGCCTTAGCAATTTAATTCCACCCTTTGGCAATATTTCATAACACATATACCACTCACCACCCTTTGACGCCTAGCACACTTGTTTTAACTTGGGCGCACATCTTCCTTGAAGGAGGATAAACTTTAAACGCCACCTCTACCCTTTTGACTTTGTATGGGCGCATTCAAAGGAGAGAGAAGAATGAAACCTCAACTTAACTCTTGAGCTTCCTCGTTTTGTCTTCACATGCCCTCTTTTGGGTGCATTTCAGCCTTGATGGAGGATAAAAGAACGTTGACTTGTTGACTCCTTTGTCCTTGGGCGCATTTTGATGTAGGTGGAGGATGAAGCATTTACAACGCCTTGACTAGTGACTCCTCATCTTCTAGCTTTTGTCCTCACATGGCAGCTTTTGGGCGCATTTCAGCCTAGCTGGTGGATGAAACTCCTTGACTCTTGTTGACCAGCCAAAGATGGGCGCATTTAGCCTAGGGTGGAGGATAAAGTTTACACTTAGAATTTTTTTTTGGGCCTCTTACTAGCATGTGGGCGCATTTTGCCATGAGAGTAGGACGAGCTTGTGCCTTAGAATTTTTTTAAACTCTCTCCATTCTCCTTTGGGCACATTTCAAGGCATGAGCAGGATAGAAAACTTTGACTTCTCTTTGACTTTTTTCATCTGGGGCGCATTTTGCCCCCTGAACAGGACGAACTTCATACTTAGCATTTTTTCTGAGCCTCCTCATCAACTGGGCGCATTTTAGCTAGGCAGAAGGACGAATGATGTTGACTTCCTTTGACCTCTTCTAGCTTGGGCGCATTTTAGCCTGTGTACTAGACGAAGTTCAACACTTAGAGAAATTTCATGACCTCCAGCTGAGATGGGCGCATTTTCAAGGAAGTGAAGGATGAAGTTCCAGACTTAGCTATTTTTCTCGTCTTCGCCAGCTTCTCATGCCCTGCTTTATAGTAAGTCCTCTGAATTTGCGTCTCTGAAGCTCGGAATGGCTTGAAATTTTGCGTACTGCATCCTCATAACCTTGTTATCCTGTCGACACTGCCATTTTTAATCACCCTGCTATTTTTAGCATGTTTCTGAAGGTGGTTTACTATAAATAGTAACCTCATGTTTTTGATAGCTCCACTGCTCTGATTGACTTGAAATTTTAATGAGGCGCTCCTCACCACGTGACTTGTCTGTCGACATCGACGCATGCACTCAATTTACTATTTTTAGCCAGTTTCCAAATTGACTTACTATAAATAGTAAGTGCTCCGATCGACTTGAAATTTCACTAGCAGATAGCCTGAAGGACGCTGATCGCAGTGGTTTACACCGGATTTCGAAAATTTTGACTTTTTACGCCTATTTTTAGGCTCCGAAGCTGGAAACCCTAATTCGCTCTGCATGCGTATCAAAAGATCTCTGTTTGTTTGCGTTTTTGTGGCACTGCGATTAGCTCATGATTCTGAACTGCTGGGAGGCGGCTGCCGGGACATACCTGCTAAAAATAGCAAGTTCCTTACTGAGTGAGAATCTCTGTTTGCATGTCACACCATCGCGAAGCTCTCGAAAACCCCATCAGGAATCACCCGACATGCAAAAGAAACCCTGACATGCAAACCCTAAAAATAGCCTCGGAAGACTGAATTTTGAAAGTTGTCGTCTCGTTTTGCATGTTATATCATCGCGAAGGTCTTGAAAAACCCAGAAGGAATATGCAAACATGCAAAGAAAAACTCTGCATTTGAACCCTGAAATTTGCCTCGGAAGCTGGACTGCTAAAAATAGTAAGTTGTCCGTTTTCGCTCAAATTTGGCATGCGAGCAGTCTGATATGCTCTGAATGCCGTGTGACTGTCGGAATTTCAAAAATGCTGATAGATTGCCCTGAATTTCATACTTACTAAAAATAGTAAGTACCTTAGAATTCGATGAAAATCTGCTGAGAGCCTGCTGGAAACATACTAACAACAATGTTAGTCTCAAATTTCAAGTTATTCACCTTACTCGACCCCAAACTTACCAGGAAGACTCAAACCCTAATTTTTTAGACTTAGCCAAATTCACGTTGAAGCTTGCAGACGGGAACGTCCCCACAAAGCAGACCATAGAAAAGAGACAGACGGAGAGAGAGACACACAAAAACCAAAGCCAAAAAGACCAGAATGGAGCAAAAATTAGGGGTCCCCGTTTGAATGGGGCGATGTGTGAAAAAGGTCACAACAATACTCTTCCTTGCAACCTCTTGCACTTTGGTATTCTTCTGTACTAATATTTATAGGTGATTTTCTTTAGTTTGAAAAGTCAAGTCCACTTGAATAGATGCCACCTCTCTTATTAATAGCTACTTTTGATTTGAAAATAATGATGATTTAAATTGGATGGCTCTCTTCATATTAATAGCTGCACCTTCTTATTAAAATGTTGGTTGGCTGTTTGGATGGGCTTGCTGTCTACAAATAACACCGTATCCTTCTACTATAGCCTCTTAGATAATTGCACACCCCTGCATATGTTGTTATGTATGCAATCCTTTACTTGGGTGTCTGTGCCTCTCTAAGGATTTCAGAACTTTGAATTGACTTTCAATCCCCATACAAAGGCGGACACCTCTCTATAGCACACCTCATATAGTTTACTCCATCTAATAGGCGTGTCTCTATAATGCAATTTGGAACTTTAATCTTTGAATGATTTCCTTCATATTGAATAATGCAATTTCTGAGTCTGTATAAGCACATTCTTGAATAAGGCATATTGATAACATCTTTAATTTTCTATCCTATTACACAAGTGCACATTTCACCTAGTAATTTTTAATTTTCCATCTTTGACGTGCACCCCACAATGTATTTTTTGAAAGTTGACTTACACAATCTTGAATTTCCCTTCTCAGATGTACATGCCTATCAATATAATTTAAGATTTTGATTTTGTTTCTGATTTCCATTAATCAAGTGTGCCATTCCAAACAAATCCTAAACATTAAATTTCCACTTTGAGGCATGCAATCCTTCAATGAAGGTTCTCCTTACATAGGTGTGAACCTAAACAAATGCTTAGTCATTTTGAGATTTGAAATCCAACTGTTGTGTTGAGGTGAGTGCTTGTCAATATAATCTTGGACCCAACCTTATTCACACAAGTGTGCACCTGCATTTTTCAGCCTTTGATCTCCTTTAGTCAAGAGCACACTCAACAACCGAATGGTTGAATTTTGTTTTATTAGGTATGCCCTAAAGCATTACAATACTCTTGATTATTTTAGGATCATGTCCCCTTATCAAGAACACCCTTGTGAATGGTAGTATATTTATTTGAAACTTCTTTATTAGGTGTGCACACCTCTTCATAGTGTTACTGTTTTGAATTATAAAACAACACCCTTTGAAGTGCACCCCTTTGTATGCAACTTAGATTTTGATTTGGAATTCGAATTTTCTCTTTCAGATGCTCACCCATACACACTCCACACTTTTTATTTTCACCACGTTTAGGTGCTTGATCTTCAAAATTCACTCATTGAAGTGCTTGCCTATACATGACAATTCTCATGATGTTTTCAGGTTAAGTCCATTCCAAGCACACCCCTAAATATATAGAAAATGTTTTGCTTCTTCCTTGATTAAGTACACCCTCAAAGTAGTTTGTCTCCAAACTTTGGCTTTAGATTTTTTAATCAGGTGCACCCTCAAAAACATTGATTTCTATTTCAAAACTTCCTTTATTAGGCACACCCCTCACAATATATCTTCTATATTTACATTTGAAATTCAAATTCCTTTATTGAGGTGTGCACCTAACCTATGTCACTGTATTCGCTGAACTTCAACCTTCAAATTCAAATTTCGGCAAATTTGAAATATTTATTTTAAATTCGTTAAAATTTGTCTTTCTTTTGTACGGAAAACCCATCATTTTTCCTGCGTTGGCTGAGCCTGAGACCCGACTTCCTGTCTGTCGTTCCCTCCTCTCGTGCACTTCATCGTGAATTTTTTCTCTGGCCGCCCTATCTCTGAAGCAGCGATTTTGTGATTTCCTCCTACAGTGTGTTCACGGCTTCACACGATGTCCTGTCGGGCTGCAGTAGGATAGGAACCGAAACCCTACCTCCTCCCCTTCCCCGGTGATCTCGACTATCTGGGGCGTGTTGCATTTGATGCTCATGATATCGTGTGAATGATTGAGGGTCCAGAGTTGCAGTTTTGAATGATTGTCGAGCTCCTACATTTCCAGCGTACAATATCACATTGCCCGTCATGGATGTATGGCTCGATCAATCTGATTGTTCTCGTGATTGTGTTAACTGAATGAAAGTAACTTACAAAATGTTGGATGTAATTCTTAGTATATATATTACATCCATTATTATTAATTATCAACTATTAATATATTTAGTTGAATATATTTAGTACTTATAGTATTAAAATTAATTTTTTTGAGTGTATTTATATTTTAATTTCTTTAATTTATTTATATTTTATGTTTAAAATCATGTCTATTTGTTATTTAATTTTGTTTTTTTGGTTCATAATGTTCAAATTTAATATTTTAAATTAAATAAATTAAACTTTTATTATAATATATTTATTATTTAATATATAATTAAATCTATTTATTATTTATATATTAATATTATTTAAAATGAAATTGTATTTTTAAACATATTTATTATTTATTTTGCTTTCTCTTTATCTTTATTAATGTATTTAAACATATTAGTATATTAATATTATATTATATTTATTTTTAGTTTATTACTTATATTTTAAAAAAACCAAAATTATATAAGGCGAATTTAATCTGAATTTTTTAGTTTTCGAATTTTTTCCTTGTCGAACTTCATCCGAATTTCAATGTTGCCGAATTCAAATTCAAATTCGAACCTAGTGACTTAGCACCTAACAATGTAAATTCAAGGATCTGATTTTGAAAACCTATTTCTTTATACAGGTGCGCACTTTTCAATTGGAATCAATCCTTATGACAAGTCAATCTAATTATACCTATTTCTTTATATTTAAGTCCATTCCAAGCACACCCCTAAATACATAGAAAATGTTTTGATCTTGCTTTGATCAAGTACACGCTCAAAGTAGTTTGTCTCCAAACTTTGACTTTAGATTTCCTTTATCAAGTGCGCCCTAAAACACATTTATTTCTGTTTCTAAACTTCCTTTATCTGGCACACCCCTCATAATATATCTTCTATATTTAAATTTTAAAATCAAATTCCCTTATTGCGGTGCCACTTAACGATGTAAATTCAAGGATTTTATTTTGAAAACTTATTTCTTTATATAGGTGCACACTTGTCAATGGGAATCAATCCTTATGACAAGCCAATCTAATTTTACCTTATTAAGTGCGCAATTGACAATGCCATTTCAGAATTATAGTTTTGAAGTTGTATTCTCTTCATAGTGTTGTGCCCTTGATCTCCCGTCTCAGCCATTTTTGCACGGAAAAACTTTCTTTAGGTAAGGTGGTGCCATTTGGCGTGACGATCCTTCAATTCTGCTGGGCACGGAACTAAGGATGATGTCATGTCCCTGAAATTAGAACACCCTGAGTTACAGATAAGTGAAAACGAATAACACAATACATAATAAAATTATAAAAGAAAATATTATCGTTTAATATTTCTAATTACAAAATTATCATAAGATAATATTGTAATTATAATTATTATATTATAAATATTAACAATTTAATTGATATAAAATAAATATTAAAGATACAAGAATATAAAACACCAATATAAATAATATTATAATTATCAAATATAAAATCATGATTATGATCGTTAAAATATTTTAATAAGATTTTAATAGGAATGTTACAATCTATAACCCCAAATAAGAGTAATTACAATTTAAAATATGAGTAAAATAAATAATATAAATAATATTATAAATATTATTAAAATCTGATTAGAATCAAAATAAAATAAATATCAAAATATATATAAAAAATCTAAATTGCAATTTAAATATTACTATAAATAATATTATAATTATCATGCAATCATCAAATAGAATATTTGACATCATTTACACTTATTAATATTTGATTAATATTAAAATATTCACATAGTAATTATTTACAATTATTAATATATCTGATTAGTTGCACCGATCAGAACAAGAGGCGATGACGATTCAGAAATGACACCAAAAGGATATTTAAAGAGACTCCAAAATAATTCAAAAGGCATGGATCAGCAGAAGAACAAGGCATCGAATAGAAAGAGGGGATTAAGTTTAATTCAAAATGGTAGCGATTACCCAATATGGCCAGCAACAATGATTAATATGTTAAAAAGAGACAGAATTTAAATACATGAAAAGCAGCGATCACCTAAGGCTGTCTTCTTTCAAAATGGGGCACATCAAGATATGGATATTTAAGTAAAGAGAAATAAGAAAAGTCTGATATGGAATTAGAAATCAGAATACAATATTAGAAATAGAATGAACATTCTCTAAGCATATAAAAGGGATCGTGGCTGGAAAGAATAAAAGAGTCTGCAGATCAAATCACAACATAGGCTTCTGCAAAAAATCATCTGAGATCAGCATAAATGAGAAGAAAGATTGAGAAGGAAAGGGAATAAATAGGAAGCAATTAAGGAAATAACAATAATGGATTTATGGTAATTGATATTCTTCAGAATATAAGGATATGAGCAGTACAGCGAAGTATAATTCTGATTTATGTTGTAATAAGTAATATATACATAATATCATATATATATATATGTATATGTATGTATGTATGTATGTATGTGTAGATGTGTGAATCATGTGCAAATATACAATAATGATGCTTGCAGCAAGTATTGAACCTTATAAGTAATTATGATCCTAATATAAAAATGAATAGTTGTGTATTTTAAATAAGATAAGACACTTGTGATGTTCTGATCACATGAATTAAATTTCCAATATTATCTAACATGATTGCAGGACCTAGAGCCAAGATTTATCTTGTTTGAAGCATCTAAGTGGTGAGTTACAGCCCTGACTACATTGAGCTTGTGATTCTAGGACAAGATTTAGGATTATCCCAATAGGGGACATTACAGATGACCATTGAAGGTTCTTTCTATGGTCCTTGCAATGATACCAAAGAAAGATGACAAAAATAAAATAGAACAAATAAGACTTTCAACTTGATAATTGGCATCATACAAAATTTTTCGTATGGGTACAATACATGCAGAATAACTTAATGGAACAAATTGTGTGTCATCGATAGCTTGAAATTTCACATAAATTGAATTTCTTCTAGTAAATTATATACGATTGTGGTATCTAACTCCAAATTAGAGAATTGGTTCCATTTTGTTCTTTCTGATTAACAAGTGCTTTTTTAAGGTACCTTCTTGGTTATAATTAAAATAATTCTCATCTCTTGATTTGTTTGTCAGTTGCTTATCATTTATGGTTGTGATAATTCTTTTGGAAATTTCAATGTTCTATGAGTCATTCCAACTCTTAATTAGGATAATTGATTAACCAACATTTCAGAAGGCCATCATAGCAATAATTGTAGGGATTGATTTTCTGGTATTCAATAAGTGATAGTGTTGTTATGCAAAGCTTGAAGGGCCAGAAATTTGAAAAAGAAAAGATTCTGATGTGTCTTGTGAATGATCTTATTTGTCTATATCTACTTATTCTGAACTATTTGTTGTGTCAGGGACTTGAGTTTTAATAATTTTACAGGAGAGTTTCCTGCTTCACTTCAAAATTTGAGGTCTTTGATGTTCTTGTAAGTGACTTGCTTTAAAAAAATCTATTTGTTTGAACTTTGAATCATAAGGATATTCACAAATATGCACATTCCAAAATTACCTTACTAATCTCATTATGGTAATTGATAAAGTGGACCTCTTTGAACACAATTCATATTTCACTAATTGCAGGTTTCTTGGAAATAATAACCTGTCTGGGAAGCTTCCTTCAGAAATGAGTTCATCCCTTATATACATGTAAGACCTCTCTCTCTCTCACACACACACACACACACACACATCCCTTATATACATGTAAGACCTCTCTCTCTCTCACACACATCTCACACACACACACACACACATCCCTTATATACATGTAAGACCTCTCTCTCTCTCTCTCTCACACACACACACACACACCCGCACACACACACACACACGCATGCACACACACACGCACACGCACACACGCACACACACGCACACACGCACACACACACACGCCAGGCGTGACTTCCTTCAAGTGTGATACGCCTAAGGTGGTGAAGTGTTAGAGAAATTCAAATTTTCTAAGGCGTTAGAAATTTTAATAGAATTGCCTTTCACGTGTGAAGTCAAATCCAAAGTGGCAAGAGAAGTAAGAAATAAAAGTGTGCTTGACGAATAAAATTTTTTCTAAGTGAAGATGATACTTCTCTCGCTGGCAGATGATCAAAACTTTCTAAGGGAAACTTTTCAAAAATGCAAGATGATTTTAAAATATTTTCTAAGGCAAATTATTTT
>VDFB02385685.1:0-53754 GCA_007258455.2 Sequoia sempervirens
GAATTTCAAGTCTTCACAAGGTCTTCAAATAGCATTCAAGATCAATTTTCAAACATTCAAGGGAAGATTCTTCATCCATTGTTGCAAAAACTCAAGATATATCATCATGGAAAGGTTCTAATTCCATTATTTCATGTTCATGATTCATCTTATTTCTTCATTTGGTTTAATTACCTAAACGGGGTTTGACCAAGGAAAACCCTTTTTCCCTAACATTCATTATTTCTCTCTTTCTTTGTGTGGTGTAAATTTAGGTACTTTGAAGGCTTGGAAATCATTAAAGAATAAGTTGAAAACTTGTTGAGGTCATCTCCCTATTGGAAAGGTCAAAATATTCACAAAAAGTCACTTATAATGCCAAAAATCAGGGTTTTAGATCTAGACACCTAAAGGAATAGAAAGAGAAAATCGAGAGCTTTTGATTCCACTTTCAAGTTTTTAGAAAAGTCAAAGTGGAATCATTCACCATTATTTGGGAATGAGTCCCACTATACCTATCTTTCAATTTTTTTTGTGGATTTAGATACCCATTTGGCCAAAATAGGCTTTGATGCGGCTTTCCATAACTGGGACAAATTCACCTAGAATGGCGAATGAGTCCCACCAAGCCTAAAAATCAGTATCTTCAAAATTTCAAAACCATTTGTAGTCTTCAACACATTTATAGGTGCATAATCTCTAGTAGATTTTTTTTCTTTATTTGCATTTCTAATTCTATTTCTAAGTCTTTTTGCATATTACACTATGTTTTAAAACATCTTGCATTTTCCAAGTTTTTCATTAGTGGCAAACCCTTTTATTATCTTTCCACCTTTAAGACTGTGAACCCTATTTCAAACTTGCATGGAAGAAATAAACAATCACACTAATAGATCAAAATGCAAGATTTAAAACAAGAGCTCCTCATAAAATCCATCAGCATTGTTAGAAAACAAGGAAAATGATGAAATACTTGAGCAAATACAATCAAAAATAACTATTCCTCATTCTTAAACGAAGCAAACATTTGATCTTATGGGGGGATTGGTGCTATTTTGATAAGGAAAATAGCCCTTTCCCAACCCCTTTAGATAAGCTAATGATAATGATGGACAAGATCATTTCTCAAGTGAAGAGAGTGACTTTGCATGACCTTGCATGAGTGATTGTGGATATGATTTGTGGAGTTGTGAACAAGATTAGTTCTCAAACCAAGAGAGTAACCTTGCATCAAGTTGTGGAGTGGACAAAATCAATTCTCAAATGAAGAGAGTGACTTTGCATAGGAGTTGTGGAGGATTTGCTTGAGGATGAAGCCTCTATTTAAAGATTTTCAAAATGCTTAGTGTTGAAGAGGGACCAATGTGGGACTAAGATTGGACCAATGAAAGAAGGACACTTGTCATCATGTGAGTGGTTGATGCATGTGCAAGATTTGGGAAGTGTGCCCAAGAGGGGGAAAATTTGAATTCAAATTTGCAATGAATGCTGAGTTTGACCTTTGGAAGGGGACATGTAAGAGACATGTAAGGCCTCATAAATGCTCTGTTGGGTGTACACGTCCACTTTGGGGGAGATTCAAACTTGGAGAATATTCTTCCTTTATGCCAAGTTGAAAATAAAGATTTTGATAAATTAATTAAATGCAATTTCATGTGCAAGTGGCCAAATCTAGAGAATGCAAGTGGTTAGGATGTGACATGCATTAGATTAGATTTAATCAAGATTAATTAGCTAAGATGATGATTAGGGTGTTTTTACTTTTATGACTTAAATATTTGATTTATTTAAATCAAGAAGGATGGAATATACATTATGATGGATGTTTGATTTATTTGATTAAAAGGGTTGATGATAAGTTTGATTTATTTGATTTAAGCTGATGACTTTAGGAGATTGATAAATAAACTTGATTTATTTTCCGAATGGATGAATATGACCTAGTTGAATGCATTATGTCAATTTGACGTGTCTACATTTTGCCCCTCTTTGAAGCAATGTACTTATTTGTGTTTAAACAATAAACTACCACGATCAAAATTCAAAAATTTTCTATTTTTTGAATGCCCAGTGGAAAAGAATGCATTGGTACATGCCCCTCGACGGATCGGCGAAAAGATTCAATTTGAGGTCAATCTACGTGATAAAGAGGTTCAAAATGGGTGGTTATAGATGATGATGCAAATGCGATGGTTTTAAGATGCTTAGAATAACAAATCTATATTATCCTAAACAACTTAAATGATTATATGATGCGAGATGGATGAGATTGATGATGTGGTATGCTATGATTATGCAAATGTATAATTTATGTAGATGCTTAGACTAACAGATCTATATTATGATGATGATGCAAATGCAATGCATGTGAAATGATCGATGTTTCCTATTATGTATGATATATGAATGATATATGGCATTATCTTGCGTGATTTTGGATCACGGGATGGATGCATGGTGGTGCTGATGGATGCGTGGTGATGATGATGTTAGTAGCCGGAAATGAGATGATGACAAGAGGATCCAACAAGTCCATGATCGACAAGACTTTATTAGAGATGATGATGATAGATGATGATGATGATGATGATGATGATAAATGATGATGATAAATGGGTGATAAAATTGGATGATTTTCTTATCAAGTTGGGATTTTAAAGGGCTACTTACCTTATGTTTGATTACACACCGCAGATGCGATGCATCAAGGTATAAGAACTAGGATGGGTTGTACCTAGTGCGATGGACTTTGACTTGACAAGCGGATAGGAGTATTCTTGTTCACACTTGACATCACGGAAACCATGCTAGGGCGTACCTAACTAAAACAGAGTATTTTCCAAGTTATTTTACAGAATGTCCAACAAGCACAACATACAAAAGATAATGATCATTGCCCCATTCCTATCTATCTAAATCCTTCGTTCGGATATCATCGAGAGGTCCTTGGAATAAGCGTAATAAGATAAATCAAAAGAAAAGATCAAGTACGCAAACAAGTCAATGTTCTTCCTACCTCTAGCCAAAGGGATTTGTTTTGATAGGATAAGAATCCAAGGTGATATCCAAAGTGATGCCCATTGTCGGAATGATATATCCTAGGACATGCATTGTACCGGATGATGATGGTTTGATAAGTTGATTGATAGGCTGTTGATATAAGGTTGACTGACATGTTTGAAAATGATCAAAGAGTTTGATTTTTTTTTAATGGTTTGTTGTTCACTTTTGATTTTCTGATTGAAGCTTTCTTTTGTCAATTGTTGTGATTGTTTTATGTTTGCTTTTGCGAGGAGGATGAAGGTGATGATCAATTTATTATGGATGATTGATTGTATTGCGGGTGAAAGCGAGATGGCCGGATGGATTTTTCAAATCTTTGGATGTTTTTGATGTTTTGAAGAATGTTTTGAGGCTGTTTTGGTATTTTCAAAAGATTTTACAAATGTTTTGATTTTTGATTTTTGAATGTTTTTTGGATTTTGTGTTTTTGAATGTTTTTGGATTTTGTGTTTTGAATGTTTTGGTTTTGATGTCGGTGATCAAAGATGAGCCTTGCCTCGTTTAAGCTGGAAACTGGCGTGGATTCAGTTCAATGTTTTTTGATGTTTTATGATTTATGAGTGTTTTGGATTTTTGATATGATTTGGATGTTTTTGGATTTTCTGATTTTTCTGATGTTTTTGGATTTTCACATGATTTTGACGATTTCGATATGGATGTGTATGATGATATCAGTTCTCTGTTTTGGGATTTTCGTGAAACCAAGCTAAGGTTGATTGATGATGATGATAACATTGTTGAGGATACACAACAATGCAAGGATTGGATTGATTAGGATTGACGAGGATAACATTGTTGAGGATGCACAACAATGCAAGGATGGATGGATTGATCTAGATTGATGAGGATAACATTGTTGAGGATGCACAACAATGCAAGGATAGATTGATCGGGATTGATAAAGCTTGGTTTGGAACAAAAGTTGTTTGAATTATTTGATGTGTCGTTTGACGTTGAAGTGTGCGTTAGATGCAACTGATATTGATTGTTTGGATTGATGTTCGATGAAAGATAAAGCTTTGATAAGGAATGTTTTTTCGTCAAAATATCCCATGGGCTAGTGATTCGGATCACAAATGCTAGGAGGGCCTGAACCTCCGTTTTCAACAAATCACACAACATGGTTCATGTTTTATTGACAATTTTTAGCCAAGGGATTTTATGCTTGAAAGTACTGATCTAATGCGAATTATTGTTGTTTTTGGTCTGATTTCATGTTTTGATACTAAGAAATAACTAATGGCATACCGTTGTCATAGGCTATTAATAACAAATTTTTTTGGTTAGGCTATCTGAAAAAAATGAATGGTTGTTTGGTTGTATTTGATATTTCATTCATACTAATCTTTCTAATCCATAGCAGCCATTCCTTCTGTTTCGCTGTCATTCATGTTTGGTTGTATTAGAACAAGGGAGGGAAAATAATTGGTCTGATGATGATTTGTATGCTCTCTGAAATTGGAGACATGATTGGGATCAAATCTTGTGAAGCGTGGGCTCTTAAATGAGATGAGTACGTATTTTGAACATCACAAGTTATGTGTCTGTTGACTTAAATGAGGGCATGTCAATCAAAGCATTTTCAGTTTTGTGTGAGCATTGGTTTTTGAGAGCTTCTCTTCTCCACCACGACACTCCATAGTGATGGTTCTGTTTTTCCTGTCCTTTGTACAACTTTCATGACAGACTCTTTGTCTCCCTTGGCCCCTACTATTCCTAGTATCAACCCTGCTTTAGACGACCTTTCTACAGTTATCAATGATTAGAAATTTGCTTGTGCAGGGTTGTTAATGGTTTGAGATTACCGCTTCCTGCTTTCATTACTTCCTATCAAGCAGATATACATAGCATTTGGCCACAGTTATTTGAGGAATCCTATCAAACTGTTTACATAACCCATGTTGTGCTTATCCTGCAATCGTTGCAGCCCACGAGACCATACATTCTTCAACCCATTCTGTCAACCAGTTCACATGCCTTATTATTGCTTTACAGTCCCTACAATTGCTGCATTTGAGTGAAGGTGAGGGGGCAAACCCCAAGGTTTCCAAGACAAGAAGAAGAACCCCAGAGGCCGCACTCACAAACTACAATGAATGTATTCCCTGAGCTAACTTGATTTTCTTAGGCATTTTTTTAAACAGTCCGCGTGCTGTTCTATGCTATCATTTATGCCCAGGCAGGGATGATATTAGCAAAGGTTGTGGGATTTGGTCCTACACCTGCCAATGACATTTGCATTCAATACACCTTGTGCATATCTTGCAAACATCGTATTCCATGAGATCACATTTTCCTTCTCCCAAATCTGTAATGAAAAGCCCTCACCAAACTGTGTATGGACGGACCAGAGCAGTGCACAAAATACAATCAGATCATATTTTCCTTCTCTCCTGTCTTCCTTGCTCACTGCTGCTTCCTCCGCCTTCCAAAAATAGTTTCTGAGACACTCTGTCAAATAGTTTACGTGCCTTGTCTCTGCTTATGCATTCAACTGTCCAAATAGTTTACGCACCTTGTCTCTGCTTATGCATTCAACTGTTGAACATTTCATGTACCTTAAACTGTCAGTCCATAAAAGACAAGAGCATAGAAGAATTTTATAAGATTTATGTCTGTCAACTAGAGCCACGTGCAGAGAAGGGAAGGTACAAATACACTATTCTTCTATCTTTTATCTTAGCATTTGATGTCTTCATTATTGATGCGTGAAACTTCAAAATCACAGGTACATTCATAGAAAACCCTGGCTACCATCCACGTGATTTTCGGTGATTTCCATCTTTGTGTCGGTTGGTATTCATGATTTATCTTTACTATTATTCACTTGGATACTAAATCTGCATTCTTTACTGTTACTTGGCTATTATACACTGAAAAGTTGGAAGCAGATGTTCCTTGTAAATAGTAAATGCTCATAGATCTCTGACTGAGTTGAAAGGAGTGGTGCGTGGTCTGTTAAGCCTGCACTGGGAAATATAAATATTGTTGTGTTTGTTATTTTCCAAGCAATAGCATTTATTAATGATTTTGATCATTTATTATGAATTTGCAGGACTGAGTTGAATGGAGCGGTGCATGGTTTGTTAAGCCTGCACTAGAAATATAAATATTGTTGTGTTTGTTATTTTCCAAATAATAACATTTAGTAATGATTTTCATCGAATATCTGTTGTGCATAAGTCATCCCTTTAGGAATTTCGTCAAACAGTTCATGTATTTTGTCTATGCTGTCACAGATTATAGTTGATTCAAAATTTGTAAAACCTTTTCATTGAATAGCATCCCGCGCATTCGAAGAGACCACATTTCCACATAAAAAATCATGTGCCTTCCCTGTGCTTGCACGTTCTGCATACAACTCAAATTCCTTGTCTGTGCTAAGCGTGGTTCCCGCAGCATCATACTCTTCATTTCATCTAAGAAATCAAATGTCACACCATTAATAATAGGCTGTAGTGAAGTCAAAAGAAAGAAATGAGTAACTTGCTGTTGATCAACAAATCTGTAAGAATTGGCTATGAAGGTAGCCACCCAAGATCTAGAGGCCTAATAGAAAGCACAAAAGAGAGAGAATAGAATATGACAAGAATAAACTGTATTCAATGTCAATAATATGAGAGGATTCTGATTACAATAGTACATAGGAGACCCCTTGGTTATATAGCCAAGGTGAGAAAATAAGAGGGCATAAGATTATGACAAGTGTCATAATCTTATGGCATGAGACAACAATGAAAAGTTATCACTCCACCTAAAGTGGGAAGGGATAATGTGATAATCACCACAAAAGGTGGATCTCCCACAAAAGGTGGAGAGATAATCACATGATGTGTCCACAAAAGGTGGAAGTGATGTGGTAATGACATGTCAAGTCCACCAAAAGTGGAAAATCTCCAACAACCTCCTATGTGGTCCCTAAGTAAACTTAACTAAGGTGTAATCATGACCTAGGACAAGGTACAAGACATATAATTACACCAACACCCCCCTTAAGTGCAACTTAGGGAGAATGTACACAAAAGCAAACAATGCAAGATGGGTCCTAGCTACTAGGCCATGTTAGGTACCCATGTACAAATGCAATGCAATCTCTCACAAGTGGAGTAAAGATAGAAAAACCCAGTGGGAAAAAACTATCCCCCAAAAGAGATGAAATACAAAAGTCTATGAACATAGCATGAGAAGGATAAAACAACATGTGAGGAAAAAGTACCCCCCATACAAGAGAAGAAGAGAGACAAGGTAGCCCCCCCTCAATGTACAATGATCACCCATGGAAGATGCTCGAGAAGGAATGAAGAAGCTGCTCCGAAATTGTCGAACAAAATTCCTCCCCTTAGGAAGAAACAATACCAAAGGTGCATGAATGAAGTCTCCCCAATCCACAAGTGAAGAAGGAAGAAACCTCAAAATGTAAGAAGTCTCTGAAAGCTGCTCAAATGTCCCTGTGTTGATGTTGAAAGATGCCTTTCCCAAACCATGTGAAGCTGCAATAGTGTAGTCACTTCCTGGAACCTATGAGAAACCCTTTGCAACAACACTCTCATCTACTGAAAAAGACAACTCAAGATCTAGCAAGGATGTAGGTAGAACATACTCCAAAGACGATGTCTCCTCAGGAGAGAAAGTGGTCTCCTCCAACTACTGTATAGATGCATCCACTATCACATCAACCTCGAAAGACTGATCATGTAGAGGAGGGTCAAAGTGTTCCCTCACAACAACTAAAGAAGAATCACCTTCATCAAAGAGAAGATGTAAGTAATCAAATGTGTCTCCCAAGTCTACAATGTAGGATTCCACAAACAAACTGCCATGTCTGACAAGTAGTCATCCCATGAAGCTGCTGCTGGAAGACAAGGTATGCATTGTTGCACTGAATCACAAGGTACTGAAACTGTCGGAACACAAGTATCATCAGGTACATCAGTCAATGTAGGAGATGGAATATAAAAATAGGTTTAAGAACCTTAGGACTAGAAATCACTCCAAGATTCAAATAACCATACTCAATCTCCTCAAGTCTGTCCACACTAGGGTGAACTGAATCATCAATAGGAGCAAAATATGAGAAGGTGTAGAACCGAGAATGATGATGAACCTCCCCAACTGCAACAAGAGCCCAAAATGCACTTGCAATACAAGGCCAAAAATGAAACCCTCCAAAAATATCTCCAAAAGACTAACTAAAGGCACTCCAAAAGCTCTGATACCATGTAAGAATTGGCTATGAAGGTAGCCACCCAAGATCTAGAGGCCTAATAGAAAGCACAAAAGAGAGAATAGAATATGACAAGAATAAACTGTATTCAATGTCAAGAATATGAGAGGATTCTGATTACAATAGTACATAGGATACCCCTTGGTTATATAGCCAAGGTGAGAACATAAGAGGGCATAAGATTATGACAAATGTCATAATCTGATGACATGAGACAACAATGAAAAGTTATCACTCCACCTAAAGTGGGAAGGGATAATGTGATAATCACCACAAAAGGTGGATCTCCCACAAAAGGTGTAGAGATAATCACATGATGTGTCCACAAAAGGTGGAAGTGATGTGGTAATGACATGTCAAGTCCACCAAAAGTGGAAAATCTCCAACAACCTCCATGTGGTCCCTAAGTAAACTTAACTAAGGTGTAATCATGACCTAGGACAAGGTACAAGACATATAATTACACCAACAAAATCCATATGGTGATTCTTCTCTGACTTTAGCAGGGTGTAGGAGGAGTCGGAAGTGGAGTGATTTCTACGCATATACAAAGACTTGTGTTGTATTTGAAACTTTTGAACACTTTCACTCAGTTTATTGATTTATTTTTTTAGCAATAAAAATCAGAGTGCCTTGACTTAATTATAATTTAGAGGTGCTAATGTTTGGGAAGTGCCATTTATCTTGTGTGCAGGATCTTTATAAACTTGGTAGTCTCCTATGAATCACTACATGAATTTTCTATAGTGGTGAATTTGAAAAAGATCTCTAAATTTGGAAATAGGATGTGTTCATTGATTACTTCCAAGGATGTTGAGCACATGAGGTTTTGAAATCAAGTGATCTTTTATGACTTTTAGGGAAATCTTGAAATCAATTATTCTTTTATGGAAATGAATATAAAAGTCATTAGGTGTCTTATTGATTTTATTTTCCTCAAAAGATGTATACTTTTATCATTTACCATGCATGCCTAACTCTTGTTTGTAAATCTTCTATAGGTTGACATCAAAATCACACATTGAAATCAAGCGAAAGCAAGCAAGAACAAAGTTGAGGGAATTGGATCTTGAAATTCTAAATTCACAAAGCATTTTTTAATGCTTCAAAGAGCTTTCATCCTATGCCATAGTTTTCTGTTTTAAATCAACTCACCTTTTTTGGACTCTTAAAAAGAACATTTCAATATTTTGCAACAAAGGGGCTTAAAAGAACTTAGTCAAACTGATTAAACTTTTTTTTTGGCTAAAATTGGACAAGCAATCTTCATATTTCATTTGGTGCTTAAAACGAATCAAACATTTGCTTTGGAAGGATAAAATGAATGTGTGTTTTCCTTGTTTTGTGGTTACTTACTTAAACTAAAGTCATTGAAAAGGATGTATGCGCTTCTCTTGTGCCTCCAACCGATCTTGAGAATCAAAAGGCCTTTTTGGTGATTTTGGCATAAGATAAAGTGATCACCTCCACACTTCATTTTGGGCTTAAAATTGAACAAAATCTTGTGCGAGTGTGAGTTAGGTACATTGCGTGTGTTCTCCCTTTGTTTCTAAATGAAGGTCGATTGAACTATGAATGTGCTTGCTCGCTATTGTTTACCTTTAGAGGGGATTTCCTAAGAGACACATCCGAAAGGAGAACTCGAAGGCGACTCCAACCGGTTTTTCATTCAGGCTGGTATATAAATGGATAAGACTAAACTGTCAAGTCCTCATGGTATGTAGGCCTTAGCCGTACAGTGTCTTTCAGAATGGGGTACTACCGTAAAATGTATAAGAGCCCCTAGTAGGATTGATTAAAGCCTTTAGTGGCTTGCTGGACACTTGCAAGGTGCCATGTCCCCGATGTTGTGTCATTAAGAACCTTGTTTGTAGTTTCCATCCAGTCCATCCAATGAGTTTATTGAAGTGGTGCATTGGAACTTAGATTCCAAGAAGTTACTTGCCATGTCCGATCTTGGTTGAAATATCGAGGTTAAGACTTCATTCTGAACATACCTCTATATTTTATCCTTGGTTGCATGTAAATTCATCTCTTCTACTATGAAGGGCATGAGGCAAGCCCACCAAGAAAAACGTACCAATTGAGCTAGGATGTTACATTGCTTGTTTGAAAACATAGTGCGTTTATCGAAAACATTGGAAAACCATCATTCAACATCATCGCCTGAATTTCAAACCCCTTAGTTAGAGCAAATACCTTTGAAAAAACCCAAGAACTATTGCTTACCCTTGGGATTATGTCCTTAGAGGTTTCTAAGTAATTGGGTTTACATCTTAATTTTCTCTTACAAAGGTCAACATTAGGCAACCCTTGTCCTAATTTCTTGGAACTTCCACATAGCACTTTGTGGGACAAAAAGAAGTTGTGACATTGGACATTCAGTTTGAAACCTAATCAAGAAGTGTTTTTGTGGTAAAAAGTACTCATTAAGCAAAGATAACAAATTGGACCCCACACATGTGCTTGATATCTTTTGGTCATATTGGTCTTTTGATTGCTCTTAGAGAAAAGTGTGTTCTTCAATACCTTGGCCTAGTAAACAAAGTCTCTCTAAGTCTTTTAGGATCAAATCAAACACCTCATCCATCTCAAACATTTATCATCTCCATCCCACAAACAACTTTAGATCTTTGGAAACATCATTATCTAGAATTGGGTACATCCTTAAATCATCATTGAATTCACCTTGTTTAGTTAGGTGTATGGGAATGAATTTCATTTCTCATACATTTAATTAAATCATAAATCCTTTTAACAAGTTCATCCTAAGATAACATATTACATCTTAGGGTTTACAAGTCCAGTATCCAAATCCAAATCAACCAATCAAAATCAAACCCTAAGTCTAGCATTGATCCAAAGTTCCTAAACGCTCACTCATAACATTTACACATTTCATCCTTCATCTCGTCATTGGTCCTAAGAACCTTAGAGGTCACTTTTGCTACAAGATCAAAACACAAGGAGAACGTGGAATACAAACTTGATCCATACATCTCGAGTAATCCAAATCAATTGAATCTTCAAAGCCTTACAATGCCGATTGATTATCAAAACTCCCACTTATACAATCCATACATGGGACCATTACCTTCGACAAATGTCAATAGAACAACAAGTGTGAGTATGTCCAAATCAAAGATTGGAATGCAATTCCCTATGGTAAATCCAAGCCCAAACCTACAAGTATATCAATTGAATAATCAATGCATGAACCTTGAAATGAACAATGTCATCCCACTAAATCCCTACAAGCCAAAGGAGAATGTACCAAGTACAAGTTTTTGAAACATGAATCCAGAAAAATTTGGGATGGACACATATGCAAATCATACAAACATGAACAATGGTCAATTTCAACCTATCATGCCAAATCAAAGCATCATCCCAAATCATAACGTCATCCAAAATCCATTCGTCCATGATCCCATTCAAAAATGACAAGCATTCATGCCAAAACTACTTGAACACAAGCCAAATCAACTATATCAAGGGAGTCAAGATCAAAATCAAGAACAAATTTGGTTAGATCAAATTGCTACACTTAGCAAGATAGTTGAGTCATTGTGCCAAGAGACATCTCCACCACCATTACCCATATCAACACCATTCCTTGGTTTATGGCTTCCCCCTTTACCTAGCACCAATCACTCAATCCAAATCAATCCACATAACGCCAATAAATCCATCACATCAAATCCTTCGAATATACCATCGACATCACACCAATAGATGGTATCTAATCAAACAACAACATTGATCCCAAATCAAAATACGATCTCCCAAGGACCTATCACCTCGTTCATTCCAACCATCACTATCCCTACAATCATTCCAAACACCACCCCTTACGATCGCCCAAGCCAGTATCTCAACAACTTGGCACTACATCCAACACGATTCCAAATACACCACCACTACCGCCAAAACCAAGTGCAATAATTCAATATCATAGCATCACACTAAAAGCACATCAAGCCTACCAAAAAACACTTCAACAATATCAGGTGGTTCCACAAGCCTCTCAAGCTACCCAACAAACACAAGCACAAACATGAAAAATGATTGGGGATAACAATGGGCATTCAACCATTGGTGATAGCATTGACAATCTCTCCACTGCAATTGAAAACAATGATCAAAACCCTCTCCATCGAGGGAGCACATAGAGGATGTATCTACACACTGATGATCCACTTCACCATACATCAAGAGCCACTTTTAGTGATCTCTTTAAAGGAGTGTTAGGATTATTTGATCCTATTGACATAATGCACGAACCATCAACCAATGATCATGATGAAAATGTCTCTACATCGCCTTATGAGTTAGAGGACATATCTCAAGAATTTATTCAAAAGCAAGATCAAAATCTTCTACTAAGGTCTAGGAATGGTCCTTCCCAAGACATATTGACCCCCTTCCACTTCATGGATATCGATATTGAAGGAACCTTGAACTCGACACTTGAAGATATTAAGCCATTCCCCATGTCTAATGATGACATCCAAGAACCATTTATAAGCAATCCATCCTTTGGAACTGATCCATGTCAATAACTTGATCTAAAGCACGTTGAAAGCAACTCTGAAATCATTCAAGATCAAGAATTTTTATCTTCAAGATACTACAACAATCTAATGGACACTCTCCTATCTATGCAAGATGATCATATCCATGTAGCACATACTCTTCCATCTACCCATGAGATGCTTTCTATGGATGGACACGTAGATGATCTTCATCTAGAACAAGATTGTGTTACACAAAAAGAGAAGATTATTAACTCCTATAGTCAAATGGAGTTATCAACATCAGGATCAGATATGCACATCATGAATAAAGATAGTCCAACACATCCGCCTCAAGGAAACAAGCCCATAGAACATCCGTGAGTTAGCGAGGAAACTGAAACAATGTCATCTACGCTGGTCATTTGTCGAGCACGCTTATTGAACAAACATCTCAAAACAATCAGAATCAAGGAACGAAGGTGCCACTAATGCTATACTGGGGGCAACTTTATCTAGTGCAAGCATTAACATAGGGAGCATGAAGAATCCTTATGATGAAACCGATTCCAATACTACAACTAGCCATGCCATGAATCTTTATCCACCCATCATCCATAATCCATGAATTGGGGACCAAGGCCAAAAGAATGTTATCAAAGAAAAGTAAGTTGAGAAGCATAATGGAAAAATCAAATACAAATGGATACCAAAACATACAAAGAAAGATCATCCCTATCAAACTCCATTAGTCAAAGAAACTGTGGGGCAAAATAAAAAAGGGAAAAATATCCATCAAGGATGTCCACAAAATCAAAAGCAGGCTTTTCAAGTGACGTACAAAGTGTATCAAGCAGTTGGTCCTCATTCCATGCACACTTTCGTATTCACCCATCATTGCTCACCTTCCCAAGTTTGGAGAGTCAAAGATTCCAAGCTATCAACCAATCCATATTTTATCCCTAACACACCCATCCACGCCACATATAGCCCATTTTGTTACATCGACCATGTATTGGCAACAACCTCAAGGATGGTGTTTTCTGACATCAACAACTCGCATTTAAAATGGTATTCTATTATCTCTCTTGAAAGGTAATCTTTAACAATAAATTATTGAAAATCACCCCAAGGTCTCTCGGGTGTCAGGTCATGACAATGGATAAACAACTCAGATAAAATGTGAAAATGCTGGTAATCACAATCGGACCTTACTACAAGCAGACTGTATCTTTCCAATTTATCAAATCTGATGATCTTAGATCCTAAGTCTAATCAAATGATAAAGAAATAGCAAAATATGAGGGGTGCAAGAGATGTAATGAAATCTAAATTATAAATTATTTCCAGGATGAACAATGCAAGTGACTAATATTTGGAATGGACCAATGTCAAATAACCAATTCCTGCTTAACCCACAATGCAATATCACAAGAAAGGTGCAATCTTCTAAGGTATATAGATTTTCAAATCATAGACTTTCATCCACAATCAAACTAAGCACAAAATAGATATATGGTCCAGGTTGACTTCACCAGCCTACTACAATCAGATAGTTACTGGGAGTATAGACCAGAGATTGCTACAAACATTCCAAGTATGAAATCATGAACATTATTCACCAAACTAATCTAATTCTAAATCTAACACTAAAACTTAGATCTTTAAGCAATTTCAAAGATGGAACAACAGGAACCATGCAGGATAACCAACACAAAAGAATTCACCAGAGAAGCCACAATTCCTTCAATTGTATTAGATTACCAAGATACAACAACAATTCCACTGTTCTATTACAATATTTGCTTCCAGAACTATCTATTTTCTACTACAAAATGCTCTAACTCTTTTCTAATCTAGCTTGCCTCTATTGTCTTTCAACTAGCTCTCTTACAATGAGGCAAGAATGCCCTTTATAGAGAATCCCCAAAACATGTCGGCCCAGCCAAACATTTACAAAATAAAGAAATAGCCCAAAACAAGTCGGCCTTAGGAATTTCAAAATAAGACACACATTAAATGTCGATACTTCATCAAGGTCGGCCCAAACACACTCCTCAATGCAGCCCAGATCAACACATGCCCTATAATAATAGGGAAGTACAAATCTCAAAATTGGCATTAATCACCACCTCCCTTATCCTTGTTCTTATCCAATGCTTCATGAACCTTCAAAAACACTCTATCCAGCTCAGCAATAGGTGGCAAAGGTAGGATCTTGAGTCGACATTCAATGGAGCCAATTTCTTCCCTCGACTGCTTAACAATTTTATCCCACTCACCTTTATTTACCTGATACTTGTCTACCACAACCAAGTAAGTTGCCGCATCATCTAGTTGGTGCCTTGTTATAACATTTTCAGAATCAAGAGCATAGACATCATGCCACCATTCCCTCAATTGTTCTAGGCTCAGGTACTTAGGGGCAATCTTCCTCCTGCCAGTCATTATCTCAAAGAATGCAATACATCCCTCATAAACACCAGTCAGACCACCATCCATCTGTTTCTTTCGTTTATGGATCTTCCTAATGGCCTTCTGCTGAATCTGCAAGGCCTCAAACCATTCCCAAGGCTCATTAAGTCTGCATGAAGGAAGGATTCCATCTACAGCCAACTGATCTTTACCATACCTATGATCACTTTAGCCTTTGCGCAGAAGGTCGTATCCCGCTCATCTCAGATAAGCATTATTGTGTTCTAAATAAATCTTTTGGCCACCGTGATCCTTTCCACTGATAGATTTCCTTTATTGCATCATCTCCTCTTACTTGTACATCTTTCAACCAATCTATTGCAGTCTAAGTAGAGGCTTTCATCCTTTCAATTTCAGAAATAGTTTCCTTGGGCAAGAAACCCGCTGCAATAGAAGAAGATGGGTGAAGAGATTGCAAAGGCTTCATCAAGTCTTCTAGACACTTCTTAAGCCTTTCATTTTCCCTTTTAATCTCATGCTTGGACTGTGTCTCTTTCCTTAATCTCCCACTATTACCGCACTGAACTATCTATACTCTCTCAATATCCTCGCCCATAGAGGGCTTATCCTAAGATATAGTTCCGTGACATTATAATCCTTTGTAATTCCTTTATTCTTTCATTTTATCGCCAGTTGTGGTATGGCGAATGACTTTCAGCATTGTTTTTATCCTCTCTATCTTTGAAACTACCTTAGCCATCTTCTTCTTCTTACTTTTGCCAATCTTGGCCAACATCTTATCCCAATTGAGGGGGGTATCCTTAATAATGACTTGTTTCTTTCTTGTAATTTCCTTATCCAACCAATCCGAGACAACAGGATCTACCCGGATTTCATCTGTCTTGGCCTCCTCATGTGGTTCTGCTGTTTCATCCTTTTCCACCTCATGAGATTGATCACCTTGATCACCTAGCTCAGGTCGTTCTTCTTGCAGAGGTGATGGGGTCTTAATAGGTGCATCCTTCTTCTCAGGAGATTTGTTGCCTTTGCTGCTCGTAGGAGAATCTTTATACTGTACTAGTGGAGAAGGGTGCATTTCCACACCTTCCACCTCAAGCTCAGCTGCTACACGAAAGAGTTCTCCTTCCTTGAACGGTTCTGCCTCCCCACTAGTCTCATGCTCTTCAGGAGTCACCTGCTTAGGTACACTTGGTGAAGGGGAAGTAGCCTTTTGTTGCTCCATAGTGGACGCCGTTGGAAGAGGATCTGCCTTTTGTAGGGTCTCCTTGGGAGATGGAGTCCTTGATTTCCTTGAGTAAACTCTGGTTTTCTCTCCCGAGCTTTCCACTTCAACCACTGGAGGCTTTTCCTTATCCTTGGAGGTTTCTTGATCTTTCTTCTTTGAGCCCCTAGTTGTCTTTGCGGTTGTCCTTTCGCCTCAGGATATTCTTTCCCCGCTTGTTCGTCTCTCCTCCCAGATTTCACCACTTTCGTTTGATCTCTTTCTTTCCCTTTGGTTTCCTTTTCTGTTCTGGATCACTTTCCTTAGGACCTCTGATTTTGATTTTGAAGGGTGAGCTTCCTTTAGCTTTTCCTTTGGAATCATCCTCACCAGATTCCTCTGAGGTGGAAAGAGGATTCAGATTTCCCATTAAATTTAAGGTACAAGATACCTTCTCACTTTCAAGTTCCCATACTTTGTGCTTCAACCATGACTTAGTAAACTTCATGACAGGGGCCATCAGGTCTTCCAACTCAGTTACCTCATTTTCAGCCCAGTTTACCTCTCCAGTTGATCTATCCTTTACCGACTCATATGCATGATCTTGCACCAGATTCTTGTAATCCTCTAACTAATCAGGGATCAACTTGACATTGTACATTCTAATCACATCCATTGGAAGCCTAGAGTATATTTTCTTCCTTGCCTCAAAATCATCTTTGATGTTTTCCTAGTAATCTTCTAAGTCATCCTTGTGATGGTATTCTTTGGTAGCCTTCTTCTGCGCTTCTCCAGTGATTTCAAAATTTGTCCTCTTGGAATGGAAAGAGAAACCATAAGCACTCAATTCATCCCCTGATGTATGTGCTGATTGAATTGAAGGACAAACCTCAGCTATGCCAATTTTCAGAGGGAAATCTCCACCAAACCCTGTCTTATGCTTTGCCTTTTTAACAATAGCATCAAACTCACAAATTTGTCTCGTAACCTCCAATAGCACAATGTGGTCAGTAGGATACCTAGGCAACCTGTATGGAGCAATTCGACATTTGTCAATTCTGATATAAGAGAAGGTGGGAAATTGTATGAACCAAGCTCCATATTTTTTGATTAGCTCCTTAGCTCCATCAGATAATTTCACATGCTCTGCATTTTGGAGTAGCCTGGTAATATGCATTGTAAATGCATCATTTACTCTTTTATAGTTTTGATGTCCTAGGTGCAATTCTGAGTATATCTCATAGACTATATCTTGTCCAAATGTCCCCTTTGAATTCAGACCCCTGTATGGGTAGAATCTGACCAACACATATATCACATAGGAGGACATAGTAAACTTCTTCGTTTCTAACACATCCCTCAGCTGTCTATCAATCATTGCTCTGATGAGTCCTGCCCAATGGTAGTTAATACCTTGTTCAATCTTGTTGATCACATGCACCATCCAGTTCTCCAGTACTTCAGCACTCTTCAAACCAACCACTCTTCTCAATAGTGTGATTGCATCATATATGTCTGGTCTAAATTTGATCCGATGTAATTGCTTGGGTAGTTTGGAAAAATGAGATTTTGTTTTCTCCAACCAAGAATTAATCATTTATTTGGCTTTGATGGGCTTATCCTCATAATAAGTTCTGGCCAAGTCCATGTCCAAGGCACACACACAGGGTAAGTTTGGCATGTCAAATGCCTGGGCAATAGAAACCGGATTGAAGTTTTCCAAGACCCTTCCTTCGGTGCTAACAACCCTCTCCATATCAAAATCATACTGCCAGGCACACTCCAATATCAATTCATAACATTGAACCGCAAGAGGGAATCCTGCTACATTGACTAGTCCAGACTTCATCATTCCTTTGGTCAGGGCTGATGGATCTTTCTGAGCTGTTCTTGCCTTGAATTCCTCATACCTCCATGCTCCTACATTAGTGTCAGAGACCTCAGACCATACTGAAGCTATCTTGATGTCAGGCATCTGGCTCTTTATGTCCAGCGTCAATCTCTCTGCATCTGTAACTAAGGATCCTTCAGTGTCACCCTTGGACTTTCCTGCCGCATCTTTGCTTGATTCAGCCTGCATTCACAAAAGAGCCTCATGAATATTCAACTATCATCCATATTCCAATCAAAGGTTAGCCTAGAAACCACATAAAGCAATTAAAATCCATCACTAATCATCAATCTTAAAAAATCCAGAAAAATGAAGTAATCCGAGAAATGGGGCAATCCGGGGAAATGCAGTCGGGGCGAAATTCAGAGAAATCCGACCTAGACGGACTCCTGTAGCCAAGATATCATACATCAAATAAATCATTAATACGGGAAAAAGAGTTGTGTAACTACCATGAAATTCATTGATTAGCAACAAAAAGTGGCCACTTAGCATTTACTTCATTACCCCTAACATCAAAAATCGAAAGGAAATGGAACCAGGAAAGAAACCAAAAAAATCCGGACAGGTCGAATTTCTGCTGACAGCTCAAAATTCTAGAATTCATCATAATCCGCGGATTGGCAGAAACCGGGAAAATCCGGGCACGCATAAATTCCGCGGACACCTCGAAAACCTGATGATCGTTAATGCGCAAGCGACTAACCGAATGATAGCACAAACTTCCCTACTTGGATTCCAATGGACATAAAATCGATCCCAATAAGCAAAACTTCGCTTGCCCATGAATTTGGATTCCCAAGACTCCCAAATGACTGATTTTCATGGCAAAACAATGATGCCCTAAATTTAATAACTAGACCTTTGCCATGAAAGCTAGAGTAAGCTCGATGTTTCAAACACTATCCCTCGAAATGATCAATCTGAAGCACTGAGATCTCACAAGGTATAAACAGGTTTGAGCTAAGCACAAGACATGCAAATCGTGATAAATCCACCGAACTTAGCAAATTCAGGCAAATAAACCGAAACCCTAACCTTCACGAAATATAGCAGATTACGTGCCTAGAATGCAAAGTCCTACCTAAACACCTATCTACAGGGATATATCCGACACTCAATTGATAAATGAAATCATGCATAGTGCGGGTGATAAAGCCCGTGAAGAGGTGGGTCAAACCCTACTTTTCCAAATACATAACCATAAAACAAGCGAGGGCTGACCTGAAGCAACTACCAATCAACTCGAAAGATTCAATCAAAGTGCAAACAAATGGAGGAGTCAGCGACGAATTACCATGGATCGATTCTAGATGAGGCTCAAACTCAAGAAAGTAACTGTGAAACAATGTGCCCTAGCAACGAAAAACTCAACACCAGCGCTCAAACAATCCACACGCAATCAGCTTGAATCCAACAATCAAAGCTGAAAAGGAACGAACTTAGGTGCCAGAGAAAATAGTATATGAAATAATGAATTCAAAAGAATGCCCAAAAGGCCTTTAAATCCACCTGCACTCGTGCCAGAGAAACGTACTTCAAACATTAATGAGTGACAAGACATACCGAGGAAATCTGGAAACTTGAGCCCAAAACGAAATTCTTGGAAAAACCAAGCCAGGCGGACAATCCGAGTGAGCATGAATTTCATGGATATGACACCCCTCGGGACTTTAACGAAGTTCAGGAAAATCCACCCAGACCAGAAAATCCCAGATTCAAGCAAAAACCCAAACTTCAGAAAATTCAGCGATAATTAGACAACGGACCAAGACCCGGGAAAATCCGACTGAGCTGGAAAATCCCGGACCCAGGTCAAAACCCGGATTTCGACTAAACCCAAGTTTAACCAATTCATACCTCAAGGCAAGACCAAAGTTAGCAAGACCAACATCTCAAGACCTTAAAAAGACAAATCCAATAAAAACCAAAGGTCAAAAGACATCGTGAAAAGAGGGTCCCTACTCCAAGTGGCACGTGTGTGCAAAACTGCACAACAGGTGTCTTATTGCATTAGTATTGCATTTTATTTAGGGTTTAAAAAGTTGCATTTTTCATTGTTTAAAACTTCAAAAATTTAAAAAATTGCATTCATTTCACATTATAGTCTATATATTAGTGTGTTTTAATCATTTACATCAGAAAATTCAAACAAAATTGCATCTAGAAAGTTGTCATTTTGCTTGTTGTTTGTCATCAAATTGTACCTACATTTCATCATAAAAATTTAGAAATCTGTAACTGGAATTGTCTATTTAAAACCTAAATCAAAGACATTAAACATCACCTCATAAACTCAATTTTTTTTTAACCACACTTGTGCAAGGACCCATTCACCCTAGGGTGAATCTGTCCTTAAACAAGTCATTTTCCAATTTTTTGGGCATAAATCTATCTCTGTTTGCTTTGTTTTTGGCTATTTTCAAATATCAGTTTTAGTTTTTAGAATTACAGTTTTATGAAATTATTTCATTCAAGTTAATTGGTCAAAACAAGTGCATTATTCAAACATAAAATTTGCATTGAAAAGTCATCATTTTTAGTTTTCTGCATTCAAAAATCAAAAAATTCTTGCATGTCATATATGAAAATTATAATATCTCTTTACATACTTGCATTTTCCTTCCTATTTGTGGATGTTTGCTACATTTTTTAGTGTTTTTTGTCCATTTTGGGTGAACTTTTGGTTTGGTGAAACATGTATGAGTATTAAAACCTAGTTCCTATTGCTAATACTTCAGTGAGATGTAGTTTGAGACTCATGGCATCCTGTGCCAATACATCCATTGTGGATCTTGGATTTTCTAACTCTTTCACTCATAGACATTGACATTGTTCAACCCATGTTGGAATCCATACCTAAAATAACATGCCTTGTGACCTCCAATCTCATTGATGTTGAAACCGTTGTTGCTCATGTTTCTCAAGAAAATTTGCTAAAAATGGATAAAGCCTTATAAAAACTTGAAAACCTTGTGAGTGTTGAATATATTGCTAGTACTCCAGTTCCTATCATAGACAACATGAGGAGAATGCTTGATAATGAATTAAGAATATAAATTGTGTGAAGCTTAGCTCATATTATTGATGATCATGTCTCTACAATGGGTAGTTGTGCTCAAACTTTGAGATACACTCAGAGTCAAGGTGGAAATTAAATTCCCACTACAACTGTGGCCTCTATTCCTTCATACACTCATTCAATTTTTACTACAACAAGACAACTAGCTAGCAACATCAATCCAACTTTGGGTATGTCCATGGGGAATCCTTTTAGCTTTGTTAGCTCAAACATCATATCTCCTAATTAGTCACCTCTCACAAATTGCAATTCACTTGTCCTCCTAACACATATACATCTCCATCTCAAAACACAACCAATGATTCCATCCTTAACCAAATTTTGCAAAATGTCTCATCCCTCCAATAACAAATTTCCACATTGAACCAAAATCAAAATGGCCTACCCTCACAATATGTCAAACAAAACCCATTGTCATTGAAGATATTGAAAGAACAAATGCCACAAGACATAGAGATTCTTAGATTTGAGAAATATGGTGGTAAAGGATTGACCAAAGAGCAACCATGTCTCGACATGCACAACCTTATGTAGTGACTTCATTTTCGAAGAAAATCTCTTGGCTAAGCTTTTTCCTAGATCCTTGAAATAAACAACCTTGGAATGGTTTTTCTCCCTATTGAACAATTCAATTAGTTCATTCAATGAACTTTTTGATGCCTTCCTCAACCATTTTCAAGTGCACATTGGTCCCAAGATGGCCTTACCAGATTTAATGCAATGTAAACAAAAAAAGGATGAAAAGGTCACCGATTTCATAGCATGACACCAATTCCTTTACACACAAATCAACATTAATATTCCTAATGCTGATCTTCAAAGAATTTGCATTGAAAATTTTCAAACCAATATTCAAGATAATCTTGGGATGATGGGATTCCCTTCACTCAGTTGTGCATGGCTCTTAGTGACTATCATAATTCGATTAGTCATTGTGAAGCAAAAACTTCCTCCAATAGTTTTGAAAATCAAATTTGTGCCCCATAATAATTTCCAACCATTGAAGAAACAAAATAAAGGCTTTATACAAATAAATCCACCTCAAACAAATCAACAATTCCAAATCAAGTGGATGCTATAAAAACAACATATCTATATCAATTTAGGGATAGGAATAGATAATTTACTCCATTACCCGATACCCTTCATTCCATCATGTTGCAAATCATGGGTAAGAACTTAATTACCTTACCTTCTGTTAGAACCCTTGATCCTACTAAGCCTTTACCCCTGAAATATAATCCAATTTTGTTCTTTCATTATCACCAATAAAATGGACATGATATTGAACAATGTATGCATCTTACAAACATTGTGCAAGAACTCAATGATTCTAATCACATCTAGATTGGTGGTGTTAATTATCAAGGAAATAATTATGTGGCCTCACCCAACCAAAATTTGCAAATCTTTACCAATCCAATGCCAAATCATAACATCTCATTTGTTAAAGCTAGTGACACCAAGAATGATGTGATGAATGTTGACAATATATAAGACATGACTAATGACAACATGATTGATAATGTGGATGATAGAAGCACTATGATCAACCTCATTGACATTCAAACTCATAAGGGCCAAACCAAAATTTCTCTTGACATTGCTTTCTCACAAAATGACATAATTAAACATGCACCTGATGGTCCTCTTTACATAGCTAGAAGAATCAATGACAAGCCTACTAATGGGATATGAATTGATCCTGTGTGTGTAGAGAAATTGAATGTCTCATTCTCCATCATTGCATCATCTAACCAATTCCATGTGAAGCTAGGATATCCATGGGTATGCTCCATGGATTTCATCCCATTGGTAGTGCAAAAATGCTTAAAATTTCCATTTGGCAATAAAATTTTCATTGTACATCATAGTGGTTTTAATCTTGTATCTTTTCGTGGAAATTTCTCATTGGATTTCTTTTGACTTGAACCTATGGAAACTATTAAACCTTGTGAGGAATTCTTTTTCAAATCTTATCAAAAGTTCAAGGAAAAGTGTATAGTAGAATTATCTCTTAGAAATATCCATCAACCCATGCTTAAGACTCATATCATTGATGAAACCATGATTCAACCAAAATATCTTCCAACAAAGAAAAATCCATAACAAATCCTCCACCTATTATATGAAATTCCTATTTTTCCTCCTAAGATCAAACAGGTCTATAAACCCAAAGAGAAAGTGATTGATCAACCCTCGATGATTCCTTTTGTTCCTCCCTTATGGGAAGAAAAAACCTATGGTTGCATGATAAACGCACTCCTAAACAAGCACAACTTGAAAACTATGAAAAAATAAATCGCAAAGCTAAAGAGTGCAGGCGTAGATGTTGTGTTATTGCTCATATGTTAAAAGAAGAGAACAACAAACAAACCAAGATCAAAATTTAACTCAAACAAAGCACGATGATTCTCCACCTTCACCACAACAAAAAACACATGAAACCTCTATAGACCTTATTATTAGACCTTTTGTTGTGATTAACTTAGATGATGATGATGAGATTGTAAAAATTGTTGTGGAAGCACAGTGATCCCACAAAGCTGGTTTGCAATTTCTGGATGATGATGATGAGATTATTAAAATTGTTGTGGAAGCATGGTGATTCCACAAAGCTGGTTTGCAATTTCTAGGAGATTCTAATTTTTGTTGAAATCACATATTTTTAGAAAATATAATGATATAAGCCTTGAAAAGTTATATTTAAATCATTCCAATTGAAGAGGGCTTGATCAAACTACTTTAGATCAAACCCCCTTGGATAGAACCCCGCTATTTTTAAACCATACCCATAATATAGTCTCCTTTACACCTATCAAAATGCTGATAAAAAACCACTTTTGATTTACCTTTTGAGGGTTCAAATGAATTCACTTAATTTTTTTTTTTTAAAGTCAGTATTCCTTATTATAAGCTTCCCAAAAAGTATAATTTTAAATAAATTTAATTTATTATTATATTTATTTTTTATTTCTTGTGAATGTAGGTTTTTCATCGAAAATCAAGCTCTTTGTTTTGCACATGTGGAAAAATAGAAGATTATCAAAAAAAATTTGAAAAATATGAGTGCACTAGATATTGAAGTCCTTGATCCAACAAAAAATGAATTTTGATACATACAAAAAAAAATTGTGTTATACAGTCTACCTATGTTTGAATTGTAATTGGTTTGACTTCAAAACTTGATTAAGGAAAAAATATTCAATAAAAAAATATGAAACCAATTGGAAGGACTATATATCATAGTTACAAATCTAAATTCGAAAAAAATATATATATATATCCTTCATGGAAAAAAAGTTGTGTGTGATATAGCGAGTGTCACTCCTTAAAAATGGTATTTACAGAAAAAAAATAGTTTGCGAAGGAGATGGAAAAGGACGTGCAACATGATTCCAAAATTTTTGAAAAAAATATATTTAGAATCTAAAGACAAAATGTCACAAATCACTAGTTTGTATCATCTTCAAATTTCTCATGGTTTAGCTGCTATAGGTGCCCAAAAGTGAAGATTTAGTTAGAAAAAATTAGTTTAGTATCCAGTTTGGCCAAAAATTGTAAACCAATATTGTGGGATCACCCAGTGCATAATGAGATGAATTTTTTATCTTCCTCTTCTATGAGATTTGATGAGAACAATTGTGATGATCCTCCTAACAAGAGCACATCACCACATTTGAACCTGGTGATTTTCCTAGTGCGACACTCGTTGTTTCCCCTTTGGCTAGTCATCTACCTTCCGCATATGACGAATGAGATTGTGTTGTAGACGACTTGCTTTAGGTCATCTCACATGTGTCATACTAGCTTTATTTCTATTCATGTTCTTTGTATGATTTCATGTACTTAATATGATCCCTCGTACTGTACTGCTTGGCGTTTCTTTATGTTTGTGAGCTTACTTTGGATGACCTTTGTCACTCAGTTGGTATAAGGATACAAATGAAGCAAATATGTTGTGACATTCTTCTATTTATATCTTCATTCTTCTATCTATCGTAACAATTATATTTCTTTCCATTTGTCTTGTGTTTCCTTTTGGGGATGACACAAAGCATCAAGACATTTAGGTCTCTTCCATGTTGACCCAAAATGATTCTCCTTTGTTTTCACTCTCTCTATGTGTTATTATTCCTTTTTTCTCATTGTTCAATGAGTTATTTGGGGAATGATGACAATTCTGAGCTTGATTACATCACTATAGGAAAGACATACGTTAACCCCAAATCCACATATCCCTTATGTGTTATCTTAGGATTGCATAATAGGGGGCAATCTCCTTTTCATGATGTATCTTTATTTGGAAACATATGTCTGGCATAGGGATCTCCAAATAAGCTCTTATGTCTCTTTCATCTATTGGATTTTATTGTATTCTACTTTAAAGTAATTGCTCACAACATGGTTTTTAACAATTCCTTTAAAGTGAGGGGCATTATGCCTCCCGCTTGTTGCTTGCTTGATGTCATGACCTCTTGTTCAAAGTGTGGTCTTCTTATTTCATGTGATGTATTCTTGTTGGTTACATTTGGATTGATGTCCTTCAAGAGTGTGACCTTTCTTGGCATATGAGATTCCTCTTAGTGGTAATGCTATGTCTTGCATTCCCTAAGGTACAAATATTTTATCTCTCGACTAGTCCTCTCTTGATGGTGATATCAAGTGTGATGTTCCCTAAAGTGATACCTTTCATGAACTAAGCAAAACCCCTTTGACTATCTTAAACCAAAAAATTTAGCCACTGAGAATAACACAACTTTCTTGGTGGTGCCTTTGTTTCATGAGTGTAGCATAATTTAGCTCACTAGCCTTGTGATTGTCATATGTGGCACCTTATCAAAGTTATCAAGGAGTATAAATTTTGGTATGGTTGATGTATGGGAGCTTGTAGACTTGGCATGACTTTCCTTTCGCCACTTGTTTTGTGGGTACACACCTAGTGTATATTAGGTTGCACTAGACCTTGTGTGTTTCTCACTTGTTTGGGCTCATTGAGTGTATATCAAACTACACTTGTGAGTGTGTTTTCATGGCCACCTTGCATAACACAACTTGCTTGTTTATGGTGCCATCAGAGTGTGTTTGATGGAATTGGCATAATGTAACTTGCTAGTTCATCTTTTCTTGCATTAATTTTAACATTGTATGATGTTGTATCTTGTGTCGCTACTGCATTCACATGTCTATTTGTGCCTTTGTTGGTTTTTTATGAGATCTTTGATCCTGGGGGCTTGATCATCCTCCATGTTCTTTGTTATCTCATCTTTCTAACAATTGTACAATTATACCTCTCTTGACTTAATTAAGCTTGTAACTTCCCAAATTATGCATTCCTAAGCCTTATTATTCCCATTTTCCAAAAGGGAAATTGACTTTAAACAAATTCTAACATTATTTTAAACACCTTTGAAATTGTACGTCTTGGATTTAGGTCCCAGGACCCATTTTCCCAAGGGTGAATGGGCTCTCCTTGAGTGCCAAGATCCAATTTTCAATGTGTTTTTGGTGTTATTTTAATGATTCAAATTCAAATTTCAAAGCTTGGCTTATAGAATCTAATTTTTGGAAAATTAGATAAACACCTATAAATGCATGTTATTTTACCAATTCAAACCTAACATGCATTATCAAGAGATCAATCCTAAGAGAAAAAATTATTGTCAAGAGCATTAAAGAGCAGATTTATAAAGCATCTATGTAGCATTCAAGATCATATCATCATGTCAAAGTTATGTGTATTCATCTTATGCTTTGGAGCTAAGATTGTGATGTAGGTTTCAAGCATTCAAGCAAGCATTCGAGAATCAAATCAAGCAATCATTCAAGACAATTCAAGAAATCAATCCTTAGAGAGATGTGTTGGACTTCAATCCTTTAAGGGCATCCATTGAAGGTTTGGTGAGTTATGACATAGCCTTTGTTCATTCATCAATCCTTGTCATTTATCATTATCTTTCATTATCAAGGTTTAATTACCAAATCAAGGTTATACCAAGGAAAACCCCTATTCACGCAAAAACAAACACCCCCCCCCCTCTTTTTGTGTGTATATTTGCAGGTGAAGGACTGAAATTAGATAAAAAAATGCAATTTTACAAAGTTTTCAAAGTTGTCATCAAAGTTTTCAAGCCACATGAACTCATTTAAAAAATTTATTTTTGACTTTTCGATGGTGGAATCCAGAGGAATTGGGAGTGCAAATCCGAGATCAGAGGATGTGAACTCATATTTTGAATCCCTGTACAAAGACCCATTTGTCCTAGGGTGAATCTATCCTGGAAGGACACTCAACAACCAATTTTGGTGACAAGTGCACATCAATTTCCCCTTCTTATATTTTCCTAAAAGTTCTAGTTTATGTTTGTGCTATCCTTTAAATCTACATTTAAAGTTTTATGTCATTCAATTGAGTACATTAAGCATTTTATTTTCATCTCCAAAAAGTGCATTTCAATCATTTTAGTCATTTTCTATCATAAATGAAATAGTAGATCCCCTAATAGGGTTGAATCACCTAAGGGTTGAAATTCAATCCTACCTTTGGAAGATCTCTTTTCCTAATGAAATTAAAAGAAAAGTAGGATTCTTAGATATATATTGCATTTTGGTCATCAACATCCGTGATTCAACACCATCTATTTTTATTTGTTTTAGGATGTATGGGTATCAACTCAGGTATCTTCTCTTGGTGCCTCTCAATATTATGTTACTTTCATTTATGATACAACTAGGAATACTTGGGTGTATTTCCTTAAACAAAAATATGATGTGTTTGAACATTTAAGAAGTGGAGAAGCTTGGTTGAGAATGAGATGGGTAAAAGATTAAAATATCTTAAATGTGATAATGGTGGTGAGTATTGCAACAAATATTTTAAGGATTATTATTCATCTAATGGAATTCATAGGAATAAAATGGTTCTAGGGACTCCATAGGAAAATGGAGTGGTTGAGCATATAAATAGGACAATAATGGAGCATGCAAGGAGTATGAAATTTCATGTTGGGATGCCTTTAAATTTATGGGAAGATGTTATCAATACCATTGTTTATTTAATTAATAGATGTCCTTTAGTTCCTTTGGGCCATGGTATTCCAGAGGAAGCATGAACAAGTAAGAAGGTGAGTTATTCTTTTCTCAAAACCTTCAGTTGTGAAATATTTGCACATATTGATTCTAAAAATAGAACCAAGCTTGGGAAGAAAAATCTAAAAAGTGTACCTTCATTGGATATGGCATTGATAAATTTGGTTATAGATTATGGGTTTTTGAAAATCCAAAAATTGTTAGAAAATGAGATGTTGTATTCAATGAGAAGGTTTTGTACAAAGATCAATTGCAACAACATGAGAAGAAAGAAAAATAATATGTGGTGCTAGATGATACTCCAGAAAGTAATGCTCCAATGGTTCCTTCTACAACAATATCAATAAGAAATGCCACAAACTCCAATGAATGTTAGACGATCAAAAAGGATAAGTAGACCTCCTGAAAGATTTCTCTTTCTTTGTGTAGTGTTGAAAAAAGTAATCCCTTTTCACACTTAATTTGGATAATTGACATACATTTGAATTAACTGTATCTTGGAATAGTGTTGTAATGTGTTATACACATTCACATCATTCTAGGGTCCTTTTTAAATTAAAATATACTTTAAATTATCCTTTGCAAGAGTGTTGTAACACACTTTCACACTTTTCTAGAGTTTATTTAATGAATTAAGGCTAGTGGCCCCCTTTCAATGAAATGTACCTAATGTGTACCCTATTTAGGTGTTGTAAAGTGTTTTAACACACTTTCACATTTATCTAGGGTCCCCTTAGTTAATTGTGGTTAATTAGAGTCACTTAACCCCTTTAACTCAAATTTAAACCTTATTTATGACACTTCCTGAAGATCTATCCTGACACCCATAATTCAAATTGCATAACATTTAATTAGGAAATTGAGGTCCTAGAAAATGATGTCGGGGCCCATTCGTCCTAGGTGGCGAATGGGTCCTCCCTTAATAGGACCCCCCTTTCTTTACTGATTTGTCATGGACTTTTGACCCTCTTTCCATCCCTTGGGGTTAGGTCCTAGAAAATTGAGCCAAGACCCATTCGACCTACGTGGCGAATGGGTCCTCCCTTAATGAGGACCCCCTTTTTGAATTTCATTTTGGTAGGAATTTAATAATGTTTATCTCCAAATTTTGGGTTGGCCTTAATTGTTTGAATTTTGGGGTTAATCTCCTAATTTATTATAAATAAGGGGTTAATTCTCATTGTTTCACCTAACAACTTTGAGAGAGCATCCTGATACTTTACAAGAACATTATCGAGCACTTCAAGAAAAATTCAAAGGAATTTTTGTTGGACTATTATTTTCGTTGATGTCAAAAGTGCAAATCATGTAAGGGAGATTGTTGGCATAATGACTGGGTTTCTCAAGAGCTTTTCTGATAGGTATTGTGTAGGTCGTGATGTCAATGAAAATTTCCTCATTCATTGGTTCATGCTCTCAGTCTAGCACCAAAGTTGTAAGGAGTCATGGAGTTCAAAGCTTTCCTAACTTGTCATAGGGTTCTCAAGTTTCAAAACCTTCTGACTTAGTGATCTCCTTGTTGTCAATGAAAGTGAATGGAATCGTGGGGTTCCAAGTTTTACTAATCTATATTGCAGAGTTCTCAAGTTTTGAAACCTCCTGACCTAGCGACTAAGCAATGGAGCGATAAGGAGTAAGAAAGTACTCCATGTGGGACCCATCCATAATGATGATGCATACACATGGAGATGACATGGATATGTGACAATAACATGTGGACCCCCCATTGGAATGATGTATTGGATGTTGATGTTTTCATTGAAGTGACTTAGTCATTTCAAAGGGAGTTTCATAGGTTCTCTCTGTTTTCGGTGAGTTGCGAGTTTTCATAACTTCGTAACCTCCGACATGAGGTTCTAAGGTTTGAATTTTTAGTGACTGGGTGATAGGAGTATGATGTTGATTGTGGGACCCAGTGTGATGATGGTTAATAGATGGCAGTGAATGATTGTATCAAGGCCATTAGTAATGGTGCATGATCAACAGGTGCAATCAAGAAGATTCAACGGTGCCTATCAATTCCATTGAGCTTTTGGAGGATCCTAGCTCATTCCCATAGGGTTAGCGGAGAGTGGTGGAGATTAATCCACGATGGATGGATATTGTGTTGGAAAAACAAAGACATACAACTAAGAGGGGCGGTGAATCAGTTGTCACAAAATATTTAAAATTTTCAAACTTTACTTAACTTAATCTCAGATCTGATGAATGAATAGTAAAAAATGAAAAATCAACACATCAGAAGCATAGAGAACACCAATATTTTTTTTACGTGGAAACCCTATTAGGGGAAAAACCACGATGGATGTTAGTCCACAATATTATACCCTGCTAAAAGTATAAGAAAAATAATGGGAATGCACATGCATTCAGGAACACTTCCTAGAGCTCACTACTCAAATACAATAGGGATCAGTGCCCAACAATACACAAAAATATGGATTAGATCTACAAGGTATGAAGTAAGAAAATAGCTTCTACACAAGCCTGATTATAGTTCTAGTTAAGCACAAAAAACCTTCTTCACACTTTTCTTTGCAATTGAATGATTATGTCACTATTCACACATCTACACTTTCTCTAGCATACATTCACTCTTATGCACACACTAAATTTTCTCAAACAATCTCTCTTATATATCCACAACATGAAATTACATCAACCTTGTTGGCAAAAAATATAGAACATATTTTCAATGTCAGCCCAAATTTACAGATAAATTTTCAATGTGGATCAAACATTGTCGACTAATATTATGATGCTACCCATAACAATATCCTCGAGTGTTCCAAACATTCAAATTTAAATCTTCAAGGATCTGCAACACGTTACAACCGTCATGTTGACCAAGAACATGAAAACTTGAACATACCGAGAAAAATCTTCAACCATGAGCACACTGATCAACATGAGCATACAACAAGAATAGAGAATTATCTAGAAGCATCCAAAAACAACAAGAACTAACAGAGAATCATCTGCAGCAACAAAAATTACCAGAAACACATAAACTTCAATCAGGAACATTGACAAAACCCACAAAAATACTGTCAGAACACAACTGGTCATAGCACGATCAAATCCTCACGCGGACCTCTGAAAATATTGGTAGATGAACTAGATACTCTTAGCAATAAACCCTTTAGTCCACAAAAAATGATCTTCAACGTATAGAACAAGACACCTTCATGACCTTCACTGTTCTACTGGAAACTTGCAACTCTTCCTTTAACATTTTTCTCAATATCCTCGACATATACAAACTTCAATACAATAATGCTAATAGTGTTGACATCAATGACAACCACATATCAGAAACACAACCAAAATATCCAAAAATCTCCCCCTTTGGAATTGATGGCAACACATGATGTGAAAAGCACCATCAACCCAACTCTCAATCAACAGTTACTCATTAGATTTTTTCTCTTCTTCCTTAACCTCTTATGCATGATCTTCTCCCCACAAGACTCTCTTCTTAGATAAGAAACAGTTTTTCACATGACTCTTCTCCCCCTTTGAAATCAATGGAAAAGATAAGCATTATCTTCCTGCATGCAAACTTTGAACCACATATCTACACATCTGACTACTCCCCTGGAGTAGAAGCCACAGAAACATCAATCTGGATCAGGAAATGTCTATGAAGCACATAGATTGACTCAAGCAAATGCATCTTTAGTTCATATCAGGAGGGGTAATCACCCCTAGCATCCCTCTGAGATACTCAAAAGTATCCTTCAGAAATGGCTTGGTGAAAATGTCTGCAATCTGTTATTTGGTAGGCACATACTCCAATTTGACTTCTTTCTCATTCAATTTTTCCCTCAAGAAGTGAAACTTGATTGAGATATGCTTGGTCTTAGATTGTAGCACCAGATTCTTTGATAAATTAATTGCACTTGAGTTGTCACAGTATATGGAAATGGGTTCATCACATACTACTCTAATATCTTTCAACATATGTTTTATCCACATCACTTGAGTACAGTTATTTGTAGTAGCAATATACTCACCTCAACAGTAGATAGGGAAATGGAATTATGCTTTGTGCTCAACCAAGACACCAACTTCTTCCCTAGGAAGAAGGCACCACCACTAGTACTCTTCCTGTCATTTACATCTCCTACCCAATCCGCATTATTATATGCATTCAAAGTAAGATCATCATCCTTAGGATACCAAAGCCCAAAGTCAACTATTCCTTTTAGATATCTAAAAATTCTCTTTACAACAGTCACATGAGACTCTTTTGGATCAACCTAAAATCTAGCAACCATACATACAACATTCATAATGTCTGGTTTGGTCTGAGTTAAATAGAGAAATCCACCAATCATTGACTTGTATCTTGCTTGATTTTCCTTAGGAGAATCATCATTCTAAGTTAACTTACATCTGGTTACCATGGGAGTACCAATAGGTTTTGAGTCTTCCATGCCAAACTTCTTCAATAGCTCTTTCACATATTTGGACTGTCATATAAAGATCCCCTTATCTAACTAAGTAACTTGAAATCCTAGAAAGAAATTCATCTCTCCAATCATACTCATCTCAAATTCATTCTTCATTTCATCAACAAACTTCATACATAGATTATCATCTCTTCCAAAAATAATGTTATCAACAAAGACCTCAATAATTTACTCTTTGTCATGATCCAATTTGAAATACAAGTTGTTGTCAGTAGTACCTTTATTGAGTCCAAGCTTCAGTAAATATTTATCCAATCTAGCATACTAGGCTCGAGGGGATTGCTTGAGTCCATATAGAGCTTTCTTTTGTTGGAAAACCATTTCTTCCTTATCAGTCAGTTCAAATCAATCCAGTTGTTCAATATATACTTCTTCTTCTAGCTCACCATTCAGAAAAGTTGACTTCACATCCATTTGATAGAATTTATAGTTCTTATATGCAGCATAAGCAATAAATAATCTTATAGCTTCAATTCTAGCAATAGGGGCAAAGGTTTCTTCAAAATCAATACCTTCCATTTGTGAATACCCTTTACATACCAATCTTGCTTTATTCCGGACCACTTCACCTTGTTCATTTAGCTTATTCTGAAAGACCCATTTAGTACCAATCACATTTTTATCTTTAGGTCTGGGAACAAGTATCTATGTATCATTCTTTTCAATCTGCATTAGTTCTTCCTTCATAGCTTCCATCTAGTATTCATCATTGCAAGATTCATTGATATCTTTAGGCTCAATCTTGGAAATCAGGCAATACTCTTCTGCAATCTTTCTTCTAGTTTGCACACCTTTATTCTTGTCTCCTATAATTTTATTTTTAGAATGATTTAGCTTTACATACCTCAGAGTTCTAGGATTCTCTTGAACTTCTTATTCTTTTGTTCTTTCTTCTGCGCTTGCACTTGTCTCTCCTTCCTGACTACCTTGATTTACCAGAACAAATGGAAGTTGTTTTATTAGAACATATGGCACAATTTGAAGTTGATTATGTGTCTGAGAATTCTTCCCTTTGTTTGTGTTGTCTTCCTGGTCATCTGAATCATATCCATAGTATCTGGATGATTTAGCAAAATCCTCATCAACTCTGACATTTGCACTCTCAACCATTTTTCTTAATCTTCTATTATATCACTGGTAGGCCTTGCTTTTAGTAGAGTAACCTAGAAAGATTCCTTCATCACTTCTTGCATCAAACTTTCCTATGTCCTCATCTCTCTTGATGTAACAATTGCTTCCAAAGATCTTGAAATATTTAACAGTAGGATTATAACCAAACCATAGTTCAAAAGGAGTCTTACCATAATTACCATTTACATTTACCCAGTTCAAAGTGTACACAACAGTGCTTACAACCTCACTCCAATAGATGTGAGGTATATTTCCTTCAATCATCATTGTCCTAACAACATCCAAAATTGTTTTGTTCTTCCTCTCTGCAACTCCATTCTATTGAGGGGTTTAGGGAGTAGATAATTGCCTTCCGATTCCATGCTCTTCATAGAAAGAATTAAATTCCTTGGAGGTGAACTCACCACCTCTGTCTAACCTTAGGAATTTTATTTTCAGACCTTTCTCATTCTCTGCCATAGCTTTGAAACTTTTAAAATTTTCTAATGCTTCACATTTTTTACTTAAGAAAGGACCCCATATCATTATAGAGTAATCATCAATAAGAAGCATAAAGTACCTTTCTCCATGAAGAATTTTGAATTTGGAGGGACCACATAGATCAATATGTACTAGCTCTAGTAATCCATTTGAATGATGTTGTTTTCTCCAAAAATAAACTCTAGTTTTTTTTCCCATCTGACACTCCTTGCAAATTGTGTTAGTTGGCTTCACTAGCTTAGGTAGATCTCTTATTGCTTGAGTGGAACTTACTTTGACAATGTTATCAAAATTCACATGACATAACCTTCTATGCCATAATGAAATTTCATGTACTTGAGCAATTAAACAACTTTCACTAGCAACATTCAGGTGAAAAATATTACCTTTTGTCTATTTACCTGAAGCAATTACTTTTCCAGAACTTCCAAGTATCATGCATCTTCCATCTTTGAACTGAAGATCATAACCCTTGTCCACCATTTTTCCAACACTCAACAAGTTGTGCTTCAAGCCTTCAACATAAATAACATCATCAATGTTATGCTTACCACCAAGACAAATAGATCCTCTGCCATGAATCACCCAAGCATTGTTGTCTCCAAATCGTACAACTCCACCGTCATACTTCTCTAGACTTACAAATTTGCTTTTGTCACTAGTCATATGATGTGAGAATCCGCTGTCAATGACCCATTCATCGTTTTCTTCAATTTGAGCTACAAGAGCTTTCTCAACTTTAGCAGATTCAATAGCCACTAGACTATTTTCCTTGATAGCAATGAAAACCCAATCATCTTCATTTCCATTTTCTTTATCAAATTCTTCATCAGTCACACCTTCTTCAACAAAATTGGCATTTCTTTTGAAATATAGGTTTGTAAGGATTAGACCTAGGAACTCTTTCAGGACACCTTGATGCAAAATGACCTATTTTACTGCAGGAAAAACATTTAATAGGCAACTTCCCTTTATACTTACCTTGTCCTCTACCTTCCTTCTTTACAATCAGTGCTTCCAACTCTTCTACCTCTCTTTCTTCATCTTCAAGTTTTTTCATTTCTTTCTCATACTTGAATGTCTTTCTAGAGCTCTCTCCTGGTTCATATGTTTGCTTGTTTCTTCCGGATATAGTAGCCTTAAGTACAGTTTTAGTCTTGGGAACAAATTCACCAAATTCACTCAACTCAAAGGCAACAAGTTGACCAATCACTGTATCCCTTGTCACATTTGTCAATGATTTGGTTTCTTCAATAGCATGAGCCTTTGCTTTTTATGAGGGAGGCAATGATCTGAGCACTTTAGCCATAATTTCTTCCTCATCTAGGGTACCACCGACACATCTAATACCCATCACTATTTCATTTACTCTTTGCATAAAAGAAGAAATATTTCATCTTCACCCATCTTCAAATTTTCATACTTGCCTTTCAAACTCTATAGCTTAGCCATCTTCACATGTACCTCTCCTTCATACAAAGTTTCCAGCTTTTTCCACATCTCATGAGTTGTCTTCATACCTATCACATTTTTCATTTCTGAATTTTTTAGAGCACTCAACAAAGCTTCCATAGCCCTGACATATTATTCTCAACCTATTTAATCTCATCAGCAGTGGAAGGACCATTCTGAAGAATAACATATTTGATTTTTTTAATCTTCTAGTAGGGCTCACCAATACACCTCAAATGACACTCCATCCTAGTTTTCCATAATGAGTAGTTTGTTCCATCGAATCTAGGATTGTCCTTCTTGTATGATGCCATCTTGGATCACCTCAAGCTTTTAAACTTCTTCAAAGGAACTTGCTCTGATACCAATTGTTGGAAAAACAAGGACAAACAACTGAGAGGGGGGTGAATTAGTTGTCACAATATATTTAAAATTTTTGAAACTTAACTTAATCTCAGATCTGATGAATGAACAATAAACCATGAACAATTAACACATCAGAAGCACAAAGAACACCAAGATTATTTTTAGGTGGAAACCTTGTTAGAGAAAAAACCATGGTGGATGTTAGTCCACAATATTATTCCCTGTTAAAAGTATAAGAAAAATAATGGGAATGCACATGCATTTAGGCACACTAGCTAGAGCTCACTGCTCAAATACAAGAGGACTCACTGCCCAGCAATACACAACAATACAGATTAGATCCGTAGGGTATGAACTAATAAAATAGCTTCTACAAAATCCTGATTACAGTTCCAATTAAGCACAGAAAGCCTTCTTCACACTTTTCTCAAACTTCTCCTCACTTTGCTTTGCAATCGAATGATTAGAACACTATTCACACATCTACACTTTCTTTGGCATACATTCACTCTTATGCACACACTAACTTTGCTCAAACAATCACTCTTATATATCTGCAACATGAAATTACATCAACAACCTTGTCGGCCAAAAATATAAAACATATTTTCAATGTTGGCCTAAATTTACAAATAAATTTTCAATGTGGATCAAACACCATTGGCTAATATTATGATGTGACCCCAAAAAATATCCTTGAGTGTGCCAAACATTCAAATTTAAATCTTTAAGGATTCACAACATGTTACAACCATCATGTCGACTAAGAACATGAAAACCCGAACATACCAAAAAAAAAATCTTTGACCACAAGCACATCGATCAACACAGACATACAACAAGAATAAAGAATGATGTAGAAGCATCCACAAACAACAAGAACTAACAAAGAATCATCCGCAAAAATAGAAATTGCCAAAAACACATAAACTTCAATCAAGAAAACTGATAGAACCCACAAAAATACTGTCAAAACACAACTAATCATAGCACGATCAGATCTTCATGTGGACCTCTGAAACTTTTGGTAGATGAACTAGATACTCTCAACAATAAACGCTTTAGTCCACAACAATTGATCTTCAACTTACAAAACAAGAAACCTTCAAGACCTTCACTGTTCTACTGGCAACTTGCAACTCTTCCTTTAACAATTTTCTCAATATCCTCGACATATACAACCTTCAATACAACAATTCTAATAGTGTTGACATCAATGACAACCACATATTAGCAACACAACCATAGCATCCAACATATTAACCATCGATGAGGATGGTGGGACCCAACAAAGAAAGAAGAGAAGTTGAGGATGGTGAATGATAACATGTCATGACAAGTGGCAGAAGAACATTTGATCGACAAACCAAATAACATCGTTGTTGTGAGTTGTGTGGCAATGAAATGGATGACATGTAGGTTGTGGGCCCAGTTAGATAACATGGCAAGCATACCGGTGTGATTTGCTTGTATCAGTGGGAGTCTGAATGGAGTCCCAATGACATGACAATATGATAGATCAATGACGATGGTTTAAGCGATCGATTATCCAATAGTTAGGGTTTAAAGTCACACTAGTGAATGTTGATTATAAGATCAAGGCATGAAGGAGTTGATCGACAACCAGAGCTAAAATGCAAAGATCTGAAATGGCTATGACAAGTGTAAACAAGGGTGTGGTCTGAAAACTGACATAGGAGAAATGATTAATTTGTCCAACTACCTCAATGATCAATTAAATGTAGATTTGATCTTCAAGGCGACGAAATATGTTAGAGTAATAAGTTATTATGCTTAATTAATTATATCATATTGATTAATTAATTAAGCCACTTATTTCTCTTGGTTACTTAAGCTAAACTTAGGCACATTAATAATTAATTAATTATTAATTATTAAGTGTGCACACTAGGGTTTCATTTAGGGTTTCTCTTTTAGGGTTTCTTGATCTCCTTCATAAGGATTGATCTCTCTTGTAATTATTGATTCTCTTAATGCATTTTACACTTTGAGGTTTACAGAACATCTTCTTTGGTTTTGCATGTCTTTTGCATGTGACAGGTACCCATTTGCATGCAGGTGATCTTGGTTTTCTAACATGGTATCAGAGCTCCAGACCTGCAGCTGCTTGTTCGTGATCTGAGGATATGGCCTCTCTGTGAGTTTCAAGTGCAAGGGTTTTCACAGGCATCTTTTCTACAAGATCTGGGGGTAGCCATTTTTTTGGGACACTATGGGCTCAAACAGACGTCGCCATCGCGTTCGCAGCGTCCCAAAACCCTAGAAACGCCTGTCAAATTGTCCATTTCGGTGAAGTTGATCCGAGAGGCAAAAAAAATTGCCGAGGAGGCCATACGGCCTCCCTCGCACGCAGACCGAGATAGAAAATTTCAAAAAAGTAAAAAAAATATATAAAAAAATCAAATTTTTTTATAAAAACTTGCGCGGCTAGTTCAAAAGGCCCACACCGCTCTGAACCACCAAGCGGCCACCCACCGCCCACCAGCCTCCACCGCGCCCCGCCATTCCTCTGCCGTGCTCTGCCAGCTCTTCGTCAGGCTCCGTCATGTCGCCACCGAGCTCGCCTCGGTCCGTGCTCCTCAATAGCCCTCGCAGGCTTCACAACTCCATCCGACGGTTATATTGCCGACCAGGAGCCTAGTTCCAGCCCCCGCGGGCTCAGACAGGGTTCGCCCCGGTCACATGGAGGACTGGGGGCCCTCCGCTAGCCCCTGCGGACTTATTGACTCCTACCCCTGGTCATATAGGTGACCAGGGGCTCTGCTGATCACCAGCCCCTGTACCAGCCCGCCAGCCCCTGGTCGTGCATAGGACTAGGGGCCCAATTTTTTTTGTAGGGGGGCCGATTTATTGCAGTGACAACCAGACGGCCATCAATTTTATGCTCGTGAACCGCTGATGTCAGCATGACATCAGCGACTGTATGACCACTCTTTGCCCCCTCCTAGTCCAGTTTTCCCTAAAGGAGCAGTTTTTTTATTTTTGGCATAACTTGGGCATACGGTATCGAAATCGGGAAAACGAGATATCACTGGAAAGCTGGTTCCGAGCACTTTCATTTGGTGTATTTTATTTTACAGTATTTTTCTGTTTTACTGCAAGAATGATCACAAGATTCTATGGTTTGATAGAATGTTATTCTTAGCAAATTCTTTCCACCAGAATAAAATGTTGTGCGGCTCCATGTAAAGGTATGGTGATATATGATGAGCTAGACAGTATGTGTGTGGCTCGATGCTCTGAAACTTACGGAAGTAGGTTGCAAGTGGAGAAACCCTAACAATGATTTCAATGTATATGAACTGAATGAGGGGAATTATTGAGATAATGTAGAATGAATGAGAGTCTCTGAATGCAGAGGAAGGTGAACTGTAACATAAAGCAAAATCTGAAAATTCATGTAGCTAGTTGCAGTGGAGTAAGGGAGAACTAAGAGAGAGAGAAATTTGAGAGAGAGAGAGAAATTTGAGAGAGAGAGAGAACTTATGTACTGAATTGATGCATTGCAGGTTATGTAGAACCATTTTATGCATAGTATATTACAAAACTTTGTATGAGGTTGTAACCTCCATTTTGCACTGAGTTGTAGCTCATAATAGGGTGTAGTAACATCCTTGAAGTTGTAGCTTCTAAATAGGGAGTTTTTGTTTCCTTGGGTTGCATCCCTAAACATTATAACTGAACTTTGAAGCTTGTGAGGTTGGATTAGGATAGTAGATCCTAGCAACATTTCTCACTGTGGTTTTTCCCATCTTGGGTTTTCCATGTACATATTGTGTTATGTGTTGATCTCTTTTGTGCTTGTGACTATTATATCTGTTAGTATTTCAATCTACACATTTGAGGTTAAGGTTGTGTTGGAACTCTCAATTTTTTCAAATTTGAAGTGCCCATTTCAAAAATTTTGCCTCTACACTTTCAGAACTGCACCTGACAAATCTGCTTAAATGACCTACTTTGGAGGGTCGTAATTTGGTGCCTATTCATTTTCATGCAAAACCCATTTGCAAGCTCAATCATGTGTCCTATGTGAGTAGTCATGTCAATTTTCAGCTTCCCACGATGAGTTTTGACAGGGTTTCAAAAAGTGAAGCTGGAGGGTTGACACTTTTTGTTGTTTGCAAAGTAGCTTCTGTTTGAGCTTGCATTTTGCAACCAGATGACTATCAAGTCAAAATGATTGTTGATCTCAATTATCCATGCCAAAATGTGCTCCCATGTCAAGTTTTAGAGCTTTATGAGTTGATTTTCTATTTTTACTAGGTCAAAACCTACACAATTTGTTTAGTTTTGCACCTGCATTTGCAGAAACCTTTCTCAGAGGTCAACTTCGACTCTCAATATATTTTGATGGGAGATGATTCAAGAAAATCCCTCTTGCACACGTGTTCTATGTACCAAAATGAGCTTATGTGTCCAGTACCATGAGTTGATTTGATATTTTTTCAATGAGGTGATTTCGTGACTTTTAATTGATTTTGAACAGGCTATTGTAGAAAGTTTGAGCAACTTTGACAACAAATATATTTCACCTCGTCACTCCTTTTGTCAAACCATTTGTTGCATTGCATTCTTGGACCAAATTTCTACATGCCTGGAAGTTTTCATGACTCCACGAGGTCATTTGACTAGTTTCCCAAGCTAATTCCAGAGCCAACTTGTCTAGTTTTGCTCATTTTCCAAAAGTGCCAGAAAATAGATTTCAATGAAAACCCAATTCGTGTCTTCATCTCTAAAGCATTTAGAAGTTTCCTAATGTCAAATTGAGCCTGAAATTTTTTTGAAAATGATTTTTTTTAGCTGGGTCCACATGGGGACCCAATGTGCTTTGCACCATTGTGAGATTGTTTACCTTCAAGGTTTAAAGTGCAAAGTGAGATCCACTTTTTAAATATGGATTTTGAAGGTCATGCCATCAAATATAGAGTGATACCAAGCAGGGGACAATTTTTTCTCAGAGGTGTTGTGATGGAAAACACAATTAGACAGTGGCAAAGCCTTGAAAGGAAGATGTTTTTCACTGAATTCACCATGGGATAAAGTCACAACACTATTTAATTTGGCTAAGTTCAATTGCATAACACTGAGAAGGAAATCAATTTATGGGCCAATATGGTTCAAATTTCTTGATATGTGGCTATATCTCAAAGTCATTGAAGAGTGCTTTAAGGTGAATAAAGTACATCAAAAAATTTCTACATAAAGAAGCCAGATGGGAAAATGTTGAATCATCATTGGAGGCATTGAAGAATCACATCGAAATCTTTAATGTCAATAGAGAAAGAAATAAAGATCAATATGAGTACAGAGTATATATATAATGTATCTATGGAGAAGGAAGTAGAAACTTTTGAGCAAAATGTAATGTGCAGATGAATGGAAGCCACATGCATGAAGGAGCATGCCATGGCTATAGGAAATACACATAATGGGCTGTTGAAAAGCCTTAAAGATTTCAAGAAAACACATTTGGAATGCGTTGGAAATGGGCTGCTCTGGCAGTAAATATATAAAATGGATTTGTTAAGAATGCCTTGTAAAATGAGGTCACATGGAATGCCATGCTAGCAGCTGGTTGAAAGGAGATTTGTTGAAAATTCATAGAAACTTTAAAGCATGAATGTGACTCCATAAAACACCATATTCACTATTTCCTGTGCATCGAATGATCTATTAAAATGCCTAAGAAATTTTTGAGAAAATGCAGAAAATGGAGGTGCCATGAATGGTACGCACAAAGGAATTTTTGAAATATCATTAGCAACTCTAGGAAAATGCATTGAGAAGCAATGTTTGAGTGCAGAATATACACTAAAATGGATCTATTTTGAAAAGATTTTAAAAACCTTCAAACCAACACACAAGCAAAGGCAAGCTTGATACCAGCACCCAAATGCAATGAAGTCACACAAAATGGATCAGTTGAAAATTCTTAAGGAACTTTCAAATAAATGCAAGTTTAAGAGCTTGATCTAGAGGAGATTGGTGTGGCCATGTGGCATACACAAAATGAATATGTGAAAAGGCTTCAAAAACTTTCATGTAAATGAAAGTAGAAACAAAGAATGAAAGCGGTGCATGAAGAAGAAGGCTCCAACGCTGTAGTAAAAGAAGAAAGTTGCACATAAAGCTTTAGAGACTTTAAAGACGATGCAAAGCGGGATGCCACTATTGCAGCAAATGCCTAAAATGGATTTGTTGAAAAATCCCCAGTCACTGAGCCAGATAAAAGGAGCACACCACCATGTAAATGAAAGGGAAAATGTATCGAGTTTGTTTGAAGGAATTCCACCGTTCCAAATGGAGGGATTGAAACCTGTTAATTGTTGATATTACATTGATATTTTGCAAAACAAAGGGCCTGAATGCATTATGGTGGAGATGGAAATCCATTGAAACACAATAGAGGCGCTAAAAGGGCTTTAGAAACTTCAAGCAAATGCTACTGAAGTGTATGATGATGGAATGTGCTTGCTGCAAATATGAGGGATGTGGCAAGTAAGCTGTTTGATATAATTCCTATGTGGACACCACTTCACAGCATTAACAGGGGCAAATAATTTTGTTTGAAGAAATCTTCCAAATAAATGGGATCTCATGGGATGCCATTATTGAATGCAGCATATAAACAAAAAATGTGATGGAGGGCATTGTCTAAGGAAGTTCACAAAGAAATGAATAGCCACGGTACCAATTCAAAGAGGCTTAGACAAGTGAAGGCTTCAATGAACAAATCAACAAAGGGCACCGCCATGGAAAGTGCAAAAAAGATGTGAAACATTGTCGAGCAAATGAAGAAAGGAGAGAAATTAGGGAAAAATGGAGGAAATAAAATCAACGATCATAGATGTAGTGAATGCAGCAATATCATAGCCTTACCCCTCTGGTTCACGCCTCTAACTTGCTCACGGGTTAATTCCCATGAGACTAGAAAATTTGCACCATGTGGCAAGTGTGGGCCTGAGAAACTTTCAAGTGCAGCTTGAAGGAATGTGGAAATGATTAAAAAATTGTCGGTGCTATGTATTTTCCTGATGGAATTTTAAAAGGGTAAAGGCATTCAAAATTATTTAAATGTGCTAGTGAGAGTTTAAGTCTTTCCCCGCAAGCTCATGGATGTAAAATGCAGGACCATTTAATTCTCATGAGATGCGTGAGATTGCTCCACGTGGAGCGAGTGGGCCCGGTGTTGCCTTGTTTTGAGATGCACGGGTGAAATTCTCAAAGGGGCCAAGACTTCTTTTTTTTTCATTTTTTTCTTTTTACAAAAGCAAAACCTTTAAAATGTTAAAATTTACCCGTGATAAAGGTGATGTGGAGTTTTAAAAATGCATGGGTAAAATCCTCATTTTCCCCGTAAGTATTTTTAAAGAGCTTTCACTTTTGAGAAAGTGAAATAAAATATTATAGGAAAATATTTAAATGGTGGAGTGAAGTGCCTAAGGAATATTTTATAATTGAATGAGTATTCACTGGGTAAGAAATTCTATTGGCTGAAGGATGAAATGAATGGCCTAGGTGAATGTTTTGGGCCCCAGTGATTTATTAAAAGCTATGCTTTTAATACAAAGTCAAATATTTTAATATATATGAGCTGAAGGTGAGAATTAAAAAGATAAAGCCTCTTTATAAAGTCAAATGAAATATCTGAAGGTGAAATTAAAAGTGCAGTTACAACATTATAAAAGGGAAAAACTGAGTTTTTCACGGGCAACATATTTTCCAGCAGCTAGGTGAATGGAGTGAATTTCATCACATGGCAAAATTTTCTACTGCAAATTGGTTTGCAAAGGGAAAATTGAGAGGAAAAGTTTGTTGTTGAAGAGAGAGGAGAGATTTTTTGCAAATTTGTTGATCAATGATGAAAGATGCTTCCAGATGTCTTCTTCATATCTTCTTCTGGAGCCTTGTTTTCTCCTATTTCTTCTTTTTCTTTTCTGATTGTAAGGGGTTCTGAATTCTTGTATGGGGCTGGGTAGATAGAAAAGGTTAAGTTTTGAGTCATTAGCTGAGTCTATAAGTGGTAAATTCTAATTTCATGAGCAAATATCAGCTGGTTTATGCAAATAAATCATGAAAGTCATGAATATCTTCAAATTGTCTCCAGATCTATATATTTTCAGTCATTTGAATTCAATAATACCAAGTATCTTTGGGTTTGGCATCTCAATTTTATGAGATTGTTTTATCTATTTATGGGTCTATTTCAATGAAATGGTTAAATACTTTGAATAGATGATTGTGATTGAAGTGTGCAGGTTGTATCTAATAAGAAAAATTTGATTGATAACAAAAGAGGATCTATTGATGCAATGCATTAACAATTTAAATCCACTGGTTGAGTTTAATTTGTTGATGAATTCTCTTTATGTGTTTGACTCCATGTCCCAAAACTAGGCACTAATTTATCTTGCAACTTAGTGCATCTCAAAAACATTTTATAAATCAAAATCATTTTAAATCCTTGTTGTTGTTTGAGTTTGGTGTTGAGTCCTGCTTCCCAATTGTTGAGTGAATGTTGAGAGACTGAGAATTTAGCTAGATTTGAGGTTGTCAATTCTTTCCTTAATGTATTTCATTGGGATTTATCTGCTATAAAAATCAATGTCAGTGTATGAGTGAATTAAGTTTTGGGAATTATATAGGTTGACCCACCTTGGTTCTACAGAGCCAAAAGTGCAAAAGATCTTAGTCTTTGACTGAATCTTGTTAGATGGACAAATCAAGCTTTGAGTCTAAGCATAAGACATTAGCTAAGTCTTTAGGATTCAATTGATTTGTTGATATTTGGAACACCAATAGGTTGAATCTACAAAATGGTTTAAGAACTAAAAAATTTAAGATTTATTGATCTACCCCCCCCCCCCCCTCGTAGTAGATCATTGTGTTCTAACAATTGGTATAAGAGCACTAGGTTCCCTAGGAGAAGCTTAACCAGCTCGGGTAGATCTTGGTTAGGTGAACATAATGGCATTTTAGGAAGGCTCAAACAAGCCACTTAGGTTTGATGGAACAAACTATGCTAAATGGAGCTCATTAATGGAAGGATAATTAGTTTCTCTTGGAACTAAAGTCTGGGCATGTTGTGAGACTCATTATACTATTCCTACTACTACTCCTACTGATCCTACAACAAAGAAGATTCATGAGGACAATAAAAAATCTTGGTTTATTATTATTGACAATTTGTCTGATTGTGTGCATAGAAAAGTTATGCATTGTAAAACTACTCATGATGTCTGGGAAAAAATTAAGAAAATCTATGAAGGTGACACCAAAGTGAAGTTGGAAAAGTTACAAGTAATGAGAGCAAAATTTCAAGGCTTGACGATGACCGAAGAAGAGAAGATTGCAGACTATCTTTAGAGAGTTGATGATGTGGTAAATGCCATTAAAGGATGTGGTGTAGATCTTAAAGAAGAAGATGTTGTGTTGAAATTTCTCAAGTCCACGACAACTAAATATGACGCCAAGATTTTTGCTCTTGAAGAAGGAAGAGAAATTGATAAACTTACTCTTGATGAGGTGCATGGCATAATTATTGCATATGAGATGAGAATGCCAATTGTTGAATCATCTAGGAGAGAATTTGCATTTAAGGTTGTCAAGAAAGAAAAATATGAAGCTGATAGGAAAGAAAAACTAGTCATTACAACTGATTATGAAGAAACTAATGAGGAAGAAAATTTCATAAGAAGGCTAAGAAGAGGATCCGAAAAGTACACAGGTATGCTCCCTCAGATTAAGTTTTTTAACTATGGCAGAATAGGTCATTTTGATTCAAAGCTTCCATATGGTAAAGAAGACAGTTCCAAGCAAGAATTTGATAGTAGAAAGAAGCAAGAGTTCTACCCTTAAAGAAAGAACTTTGGAAAGAAGAAGAAGAGTTTGAACATCAATGAAGAAAGTGAAGTGTCTGATGCTAGTGATTCTTCAGAAGAGGATCAAGGCCATGCCCTTGTAATGAGAGATGATAGAAGATAATTTTTATTCATGGCTAAAGAAACTAAGGATCAAGAAGATGCACAAATTGAGGAATCATATGAAGGAGAAGAGGATGCAGTTGTTGATATTGAAGGAGAACTAATTAGTGCTCTTGAAGATCTTGATGAACTAAGAGACAAATATGATGATCTTAGGAGAGAAAACAAGAAGCTAAAAAGGAATGCTCAAAAGGAGACTGGCAGATTAAAACAAGAACTTGAAGAGTCCAATAAGGTGTTAGTAGGACTGAAAGTTCATGTAGAAGAGCTTAAAATAATTGAGGATATTATGAAATCTAAATTGCAGTCTAAGATGGATAGATGCTCAAAACTTGAGGCATAAATAGTTTCCTTAAGGAAATAATTGGATAAGGCCAATGAGCATATTAGAAATGAACTAAAGTTGAAAGGTGGTATAGATATTATGAATGAATTGATAAGTACACAAAATCCTAAAAATAAATAGAAATCTGGTTTTGGTCTGGAAAAAGCGAAGAATTCATTTATGGATGTCTCTACAAAAATTTATGAAAGATTTAGGGTAGGAGAAAAATCAGTCCCAAGTGAAGAAAAATATGACAAAGAAGAAGCTCCTAAAGATGAACCAAAATCTGATAAAGAAAAGAAATTGGTCGAAGTCAAGGAGGACAACCAAACACTTCCTGATCAACAAAAGAAAATGTAGAATATAAAAAGAGAAAACAATGATGGATTCACAAGAGTACACTATCCAAGGTGGCCTAGACAAAGAAGATCACCTCATCCAGCTGAAGGAAACTACATGACCAGGTACTCATTTATTTCAATGGGTATTGCTATACATGTAACAATTTTGGTCATAGGGCTAGAGAATGTAGAATCATTCCAAGGAAGAATACAAATTTTGCAAGCAAGAATCCATTTTCTCCCTTGGTTGATATGGATATAATTTGTTATAGTTGCAACAACTTTGGTCATATAGATAGAAACTATAGAGCAATATTTATAGGACCAAGTGTGAAATCTGGGTAGAAGAAATCCTCACCTACTAATAAAGAGAAAGGAAATAAGACTTCTAAGATAGAAGAAAAGAAAACTGAGAAGAAGCCCAAGAAGATATGGAAGGAGAAAGAGAAAGGATCTTGTGTCACTTAGCCTATGATTTCCCAAATGGATTTACATGCAAAGGAACACGATCTATGGATTGTTGATAGTAGCTGCTCCAAGCACATGATTGGAGATAAACAGAAATTAATTAAACTTGAAATGAAAAAAGGAGGTTCAGTAAGTCTAGGTGATAATACTACTATCAAGATTCATGGTAAAGGAATTTTGAGCATAGATGGAAAGAGAAAAACTAAATATGTGCTCTATGTGGAAGGTCTAAAACACAATCTTCTTAGTGTTAGCTAGATATGTGATAATGGATAAAAAGTTGTATTTGACTCTAAAGGGTGCAAGATAAGATTGAATGTTAAAAAAATTGCTCAAGGGATAAGGACTAATATTAATCTCTACAATCTATGGGAAGTGGAAGTCCAATCATGTCTAATCAGTTAAGTAGATGAAAGTTGGTTGTGGCATAAAAGAATAGGACATGTAAATTTTGACAACATGGTGAAAATAAGTTCAAAAGGCCTGGTTAGAAATATGACTAAGATTGCAAAGTCTAATAACATCATCTATCAAGGTTGTTAGCAAGGGAAGCAAACAAAGTTTAAATTTCCCACAAAGGATTACTATACTACGAAATCCTCAGAAATAATCCATACTAATCTATATGATCCAATGAGGAAAAGAGCATTTCAAGGAGAAAGATATTTTGTGTTGTTGATTGATGACTATACCAAAATGGCATATGTCACACTTTTGAGGAAGAAGGATGAGGCTTTTGAAGCATTTAAAAGTTATAAGAAGCTAGTAGAAAATATGACTGGGAGAAGAATCAACTGTATCAGGTCAGACAAAAGCAGAGAATTCATGTCAAGAAAATTCATGGAATATTGTGAAGATCATGGAATCATGCGCCAGTATTCAGCCCTAAGAACACCACAACAAAATGGCATGGTAGAGAGAAGAAAAATAATTGTGACGGAGATGGCCAAAGCTATGTTGAATGAGGCAAACTTGGTAGATACATTTTGGAAAGAAGTAGTACAAACTGTTGTATACATTCAGAACATAGCACTTATAAGATCTAACAATGGTAGAACACCATATGAACTATGGTTTGGTTGGCCTGCATCAGTCAATAATTTCAAGGTATTTGGTAGTAAGTGCTATATTAAAAGAGAATATGAAGACTTAGGAAGTTTTGAGTCAAGATATGATGAGGGGATATTCTAGGGGTATTCCAATCGAAGCAAAGCTTATAAGTGTTACAATAAGAGATTGCATAGAATTGTAGAGAGTGTACATGTCAGGGTTGATGAAAGCACAAATTAGGGTCAGCCTAGCAAAAACAATCTTGAAAGTGAGTCAAATGAAGATGACATAGGTGCACAAGTTGAAGAAGAGGAACAAGCAAAAGAGAATGAGCAAGAGGTTGAACATGCTCCTACAAAATATGTGCAAAAATATCATCCTATAGATCATATAATTTGTGACAAGAATGTAGGAGTGCATAATAGGAGACTTGCAAAGGAAAAGGAACAAGTAAAATTTTCTCTCTTGTATTAAATTGAACCAACAAGTTTTGATGAAGCTAGTAAGGATGAAAGTTGGTTAAGAGCAATGGAAGAGGAACTCAATCGGATTGAAAATAAAAAAACTTTGGAATTGGTTCCTAGACCATCAAGCAAGAATATAATTGGCACAAAATAGGTATTTAAAAACAAGTTGAATGAAGATGGTTGGAAACAAAGCAAGATTAGTATGCAAAGGATATGCACAAGTAGAAGGAATTGGTTTTGAAGAAATTTTTGCTCCAGTTGCATGATTAGAAGCTATTAGAATGTTTCTTGCATTTTCTATGTATAAAGGTTTTAAAGTATATCAAATGGATGTCAAATCTTCATTTTAAAATGGAAGCCTTGAAGAGGAAGTATATATTGAGCAGCCAAAATGTTTGTAGCTGTCAAAGAATGATGATTATGTCTACAAATTGAGGAAAGCATTGTATGGTTTGAAGCAAGCACCAAGGGATTAGTATTCAAGATTAGATCAATATCTACAACAACAAGGATTCAAGAAAGTTTGTGCTAATAGCAATATGTATCTCAAATTTGAGGGTAAGCAAATGATCATTGTTGTAGTCTATGTAGATGATATTATATTTGGTGGTAGTAGTGATGTGGTGTGAAAAATATTTGCCACAAACATGCAAGATGAGTTTGAAATGTCCATGTTAGGAGAACTCATATTTTTTCTTGATTTGCAAATTACACAAATTGATAAAGGTATTTTTATATCACAAACTAAGTATGCAAAAGAAATGCTTAAATTTTTTGGCATGGAGGATTGTAAACTAGTCAGCACTCCCATGGTTACTAGCTGCAAGTTGAGTAAATCAAATGAGTCACCTAATGAAAAATCAAACTTTGTATAGATTAATGATTGGAAGTCTACTAAATCTAACTGCATCACTGATATAATGCAAGCAGTTTGTATGGTAGCTTGATTTCAGGAAAAACCAAAAGAATCACACGTTAATGCAGTAAAGAGAATCTTTAGATAGATCAAAAGTATTGTTGACTATGGTTTATGATATTCCAAATGCAAATATGTCATAGTAACAACATATATAGATGCAGATTGGGTAGGTGGTGTGGATGACAGAAACAGTACCAATGGAGGAGCATTCTTCTTGGGGAACAAATTGGTTTCTTGGATGATAAAAAGAAAGAGTCTATTACTCTTTCTACTGCAGAAGAAAAATATGTTGCAATAGTTGCATGTTGCACTCAAGTATTATGGATGAAGTAAACATTAAAGGACATCAAGGTAGAGTACAATGAGCCCATTTCGATTCTTTGTCACAATTCAAGTGCCATTAATATCTCAAAGAATCCAGTGATGCACTCCAGAACAAAGCATATATCAATCAAGTATCACTTCATCAGAGAAAAAGTTGTAGATAAAGAAGTCATCATGGAGTATATTCCCACCAAGGAACAAGTGGTTGATATATTTACAAAACCCCTTGCTACAAAGTAGTTTGAATACCTGAGGCAGAAGCTGAGAGTAGTATCTCCCACCTCATATCACTAAACTCTAGTGATAGGGCCTGTATCCAAGGGGAGCTTCATTGATTAGTTATTCAACCCTTGTTAAGATTAATGTGATCAAGTCATGAAAATTGTAGAGTTCAAAATTGGACCATTTCTAATGACTTGATGGTTGTAGAGTTCAAAATTGAATCCTTTCTTCAAGGGGAGTGCACCCTTTGCAATTGATGTCAAAGGGGGATAAATGTGATGCTAAATAGATGAGATGAGATGTATGTCATAAGGGGAGTTGTAGTCTTATAGTGTGTTAATAAAATTGGTAGTGAGTTTTGAAGTGGTGCCTGATCGAACAATTAGAGTTTTTCCATCAATGCCAAAGGGGGAGATTATTGGACTATTGTTTTCATTGATGTAAAAAGTGAAAATCATGTAAGGGAGATTGTTGGCATAATGACTAGGTTTCTCAAGAGGTTTTCTGACAGGTATTGTGTAGGTCGTGATGTCAATGAAAATGTCCTCATTCATTGGTTGATGCTCTTAGTCTAACACAAAAGTTGTAAGGAATCACGGAGTTCAAAGTTTTCCTAACCTATGTCATGAGGTTCTCAAGTTTTGAAACCTTTCGACTTAGCGATCTCCTTGTTGTTGCCGAAATTGAATGGAATCGCGGGGTTCCAAGTTTTACTAACCTATGTTGTGGGGTTCTCAAGTTTTGAAACCTCCCGACCTAGTGACTAAGTGATGGAGCAATAAGGAGTAAGGAAGTACTTCATGTGGGATCCAGCCATAATGACGATGCAAACACCTAGCGATGATGTGGATATGTGATGACAACATGTGGAACCCACATTGGAATGATGTATTGGGTGTTGATGTTCTCATTGAAGTGACTTAGTCATTTCAAAGGGAGTTTCATAGGTTCTCTCTGTTGTCAACGAGTCATGGGTTTTCATAACTTCATAACCTACGACATGAGGTTCTGAGGTTTTCATTTTTAGCGACTAGGTGATAGGAGTATGATGCTAACTATGGGACCTAGTGTGACGATGGTTAACAAATGGCAGTGAATGATTGCATCAAGGCCATCAGTAATGGTGCATGATCAATGGGTGCAATCAAGAAGATCTAATGGTTTCCATCAGTTCCATTGAGCTTTTGGAGGATCTTGGTTAAATCTCATAGGTTAAGTGGAGAACGGTGGAGATTAATCCATGGTGGATGGATATTGACCATCGATGAAGATAGTGGGACCCAACAAAGAAAGAACCGAAGGTGATGGTGGTGAATGATAACATGTGACAACAAGTGGTAGAAAAATATTTGATTGACAGACCAACTCACATCGTTTTTGTGAGTTGTGTGGCAATGACATGGATGACATGTAGATTGTGGGCCTGGTTAGATAACATGGAAAGCATACCAGTGTGACCTACTCGTATTGGTGGGAGTTTTGAATGGAGTTCCAATGACGAGATGATATGATAGATCAATGACGGTGGTTTAAGTGACCAATTATCTAATGGTCAAGGTTTAATCTCACAACAGTGAATGTTGATCATAGGATCAAGGCGCAAAGGAGTTGATTGATGACCAGAGTTCAAATGCAGAGATCTGAAATGGCTATGACAAGTGTAAATGAGGGTGTGGTCTTAAAACCTACATAGGAGAAAGAATTAATTTTTCCAACTACCTTAGTGATCAATTAAATGAAGATTTGATCTTCAAGGTAGTGGAACAGATTGCAAAGATGATCGAGATTATAATCAAATTAAATGATCACAAGAATGAATTAAATGCATATCAGATTCTAGGGTTTGACAAAATGTTATTCTTAGAAAATTCTCTGCACCAGAATAAAATGTTGTGTGGCTCGATGTAGAGGTATGGTGATATCTGACAAGCTGGACAGTATGTGTGTGGCCCAATAATCTAACACTTACGGAAGTATGTTGCACATGGAAAAACCCTAACAATGATTTCAATGTATATGAACTGAATGAAAGGAATTATTGAGATAACACAAAATGAATAAGAGTGTCTAAATGCAGAGGAAGGTGAACTGTAATAGAAAGAAAAATCTGAAAATTCATGTAGCTGGTTATAGTGGAGTAAGGGAGAATTGAGAGAGAGAGAGAGAACTTATGTACTAAATTGATGCAAAGTAGGTTATGTAGAACCATTTTATGCATAGTATATTACAAAACTTTGTGCAAGGTTGTAGCCTCCATTTTGCATTGAGTTGTAGCTTAGAATAGGGTGTAGTAGCATCCTTGAAGTTGTAGCTTCTAAACAGGGAGTTGTTGCTTCCTTGGGTTGTAGCCCTAAGCATTGTAACTGAACTTTGAAGGTTGAGGTTGGATTAAGACAGTAGATCCTAGTAGCATTTCTCACTGTGGTTTTTCCCATCTTGGGTTTTCCACGTACATACACTGTGTTATGTGTTGATCTCTCTTGTGCTTGTGACTATTATATCTATTAGTATTTCAATCTGCACATTTGAGGTTAAGGTTGAATCTTCAAAAGGGTTTAAGAACTAAAAGTTTTAAGATATACTGATTCACCCCCTCTCAGTAGATCATTGTGTTCTAACAATTTCAAGGTAGATTATCAAGTGTTTATTATAGAAATTCAAGATCATATCATCATGTCAAGGGTTTGATGCATTCATACGTGTTGTTGAGCTAAGAAAGTTGATGTAGCATTGAATATCTATTGCAAGCATTATTTCACATCATATTCAAGGATCAAGATCTACATTCTTCATGGCCACTACATTTAAGATTGCAGATTTGCATTACAAGAAAACATCCAAGGTATCTACATTGCATCATTTCATGTTTCATGCTTCAATTTCATTATCTCATTATTTGTTTAATTACTTACAAGGGGTTTTACTTATGAAAACCCCTATTCACTAACAATAAACAAGTTTTTCTTCCCTTGAGTGTGTATTTGTAGATTTACAGGTTGAAGATCAAGTGGAGGAAAGATTTGGAGCAAAATTGTGAAAGTTGTCAAGTTACAAAAGTTGTCATTCAAAGTGTAAGAATGAAGAATTGAAGCTACAAAATTAAGTACATGTTTTCGTGAGCTGATAACCTAGGATCTAAGAGTGTAGACATCAAGGAAAATAACTCATATCTCAGTTTCAAAAAACCTAATAGGAATCCATTCACCACTAAAGGAGAATGAGTCCTCTGTGCCCTAAAAATAGTCTTCTTG